>JASKGO010003556.1:0-42743 GCA_030556065.1 Holobus sp. GC000080 | reverse complement strand
GCATCAGCGAAAGCAATAAACTGCAGCTTTTTTGCGAAGATCTTTTGCGAGATCTGTCACCATTTGGCTCGGCTCGGGTCAAAACAAAAAGCCTATTTTATTACACGACTAAAAGCTTTTTGTTTAAGCAGTTTACGCCCATATTTTTGCAGTACACTTCCATTGTCTGTTTCCAAAGGGGCCAATTGTTTTCCGCCGCCATCATCAAATAAAATATTTGCACGCTTTTAATTACAAATGCGCGCAATGAAATGTAAAACTTGCAAGCGCATTTTAATTACTCGGTTTACTGCAAAAAAGCATTGGTAGTTTGTTACTACAGTTGTTTGATTTATCGAAAAGGCAAAAATAAATTTCAAAAAGGTAGATAAATTGAATTTTTTTTATTTAGTTAAAATTCTGTTTTTTGCTGATAAATAAGATGTGAAGAAAAAACTTGCTGGGAAATGCAAGAACATCACCAGTTATAAGCCTTAATTACATTTACAGCCTTTTAGATCTAAAGAAGAGGAGAAAGCTTTTACACCGGTAGCTAAAATGATAAACTGAATCACCTTAATTCAGCTCCGCATCTGTTTTTTTTTTTTTATAAAGAATAAAATTATTTCAGAATTTAATTTTAAAACCAAATTAATGGTAAACTTTTCAGCTTTTAATAGTGTTTAACAGTCATAAACAACTTTAGTTTTCAATGAGAATATTTCAGGAATTTCAGCATTAAAGACAAAGTTTTATGACTCGCACTGCTGCCGTACCTTTGATTCGCCTAAAGGACCTTTGCAGTAATCCAAAGAAGCTTCTTTATTACTTACTGAGAGCTTTTTATTTCCGAAAGCTCTGTTATGGGTTTTTCGTCTGTAATCTTTTCGTCGCCCAAAAAGTTTGAGAGAAGTCTTGTTTTTCTATTAGATTTTGTTTCCCTTATTAAGGCAACTAAAAAAAATATATATAGAAAACTCTTGTCGAATTAATCAGAAAAGGAAATATTAATAATTTATTTGCAATTTCTAGGAGAAATGTAATTTTATACATAAAACATCTGCAGACACCAAGAAAAACATTTTCGAGAAGCAAGTTATGAGGATATAGAAAATGAGATGGCGAAAACTTTGTCTAAGTATAAATAAATTACGACGTTGTTTGAAATGTGTGTATGCTATGCTTTTCTGACTTAACAAAAAAGTTCTTTGTTTCGAGTTTTCTTTTTACTTTTCTTTTTGCTTCTATTACTTTAATGAACTTCTTAATTTTCCTACCGCACATAAATCCTAGAACATTTTAAGGGATAATTAAAATCAGTTTTTTAGTAATAACCAATTTAGGTACACGCTCATTAAAATTCTTACATTCAGGTTAATAACGGCAATAAATTACAAAACAGCAATAAATGGAAAATCGACTGACTTAATTCACGCCATCGTAAAACTCACATAAGGAAACATTAAAAAAAGTATTGCATGAAGTAAAAGGGAAAATCAATTCGGAAAATTCAATATATTACATAAAATGCGAATGGGAAACCCGAGAAAAACAAGTCTCGTGCTCGAAGAAGGCACGGAGGAAAATAATGCGACATAATAAAGGGCACGACGTGTGCTGCTTCCATGTCGGGGGGTGATTTTTTCTCATTTTATCTATTCGTCCGTTGGATGAGTAATGCTTAGGACATTAATCATTGGCGCTTTTATTTTTCCGTTCGCTCCTTCAGCAGGCCTTTAGCCGCGTCTGTGTGTGGGTTGGAAACGCGATGCTGTAATCAAACCTACAAACCAGGGGGTTGTTTGCCCTCTCAACCACATCCTGAAAGTTGATTGCGCGTGGCCTCTAACTAAGCCCCTCATCAACTACCGCCAATAAAGTTGGACACATGTCTTGGATACATAATTATTGCTGTCGCAAATCTTTCAATGCACTTAATATTGGTCACTTTATGGTATATTTAATATCGGCTTTTAATTAGTTCTTTTATTGGTTGCAATATTAAAAGCCATTTTATGTAATTTCATTGCAATTAAACAAGCATAAAATAAAAATATCTGATGTCAAGATTAAGACGCTAATAATTTTTGCTGTAATCATTAACTGTTAAAATTGGGTGATAAAAATTTATAGAAGAAAATTGTAAACTCCATTAAAATTACGGCATAATTTACGACATTGCAGAGAGTAGTGTTGGAGCATCACTTCTGAAGAAAAGAATTGATGTGTTCCAATTAGAGCTGGATCGATTGATAATAAAAAAGGACACTAAGTGAAAATTAATAAGAAGTCAAGCAGCAGCAGCAGACTAAGGGATCAATTTTAGTGGCGCCAACACGATTTCCAATACATAAAAGAACGCGCTGGAACAAATAGACCACGAATAACGAAAATTCGCACTTAACTTTCTTGTATATTTAAGAAATTAAACTAATCCAATTCCATACAAAAAGAAAGCTATTATTTGCACTTTTAATAAATGTTATTTATTCTTAGTTATTAAATATTTTTCAAAATTATGTAACCAAAGACGTTTATAAAATTAATAAGAATTTGATTCTTAAAAAGTATATTAAATTTATCAAAACATTTCTCTAGAATTAAAACGAGTAAATGCGTCATCAGTAATTACTAAATGGTCCCCACCATTTTTCACTAATGAGCTAGTAGAATAATTAAGCGATTCGTCGAATTCAGTCACTGTATTTCGTGTTATTTACACAATTTGTTTATGTATTTTGTATTCCAATACAATAAGTGTTAACCTTTGAGTCTTCATCGAAGCATGATACCGAGATTATCCGATTACTGGAAGCATAACAACTGCTAGAAAGTGACTACTCTCGAGTTCGACTTCCATCCAATCCAGTTATTTGTCGACCGTGAATGAATGAACGTAATGGACGCGAAATTCTTGTGCGTTTTGCTGCTTCTCTTCGCATGCATCGAATGCCGTAAGTCGAGCGGTGGAGGCAGTCGAGGCAGTGGAGGATCATGGGGTTCAAGCAGTAGCAGCCGTGGAGGCGGCTGGAGTTTCGGAAGCAGCAACAACAGAGGCTCCTCGAGCAGCAATCGTGCCACCAACAATTGGAACAAAGCAAAAGACCGAGTGAGTCCGCCGCAGCATCAGCAACCCAAACCACAACCTAAGCCAAACCCAGACCATCATCAGCTGAGCTATGGACAGCACGAACCGCAGCATAGTTATAAACCCAGCGCGCCTCCTATGGACAAGCCGAAGCCGTTACCTAATCAAGATAACGCTAAGTTATCGTACAGTCCTTCAGCTCCACCAGCTCCCCAAGCCAATAAGCCGTATGCTGCTTCGGCACCCCCCATGGACCAAGTCCATAAGCAAACTGTAACGAATCATCAAAGTGCTCCTTCGGCACCTCCGATGCCCGGTGCCAATGGTGCCAATGGTCAACCCCCAATCGGATGGAATGTGGGCCAACAGAATCAGCAGCAGCCGCCGAAAAATATAGGATGGAATGTAGGTCAGAATACTGGGCATTCGGGAAGTGTGGCGAATACTGCAAGTGTTGCTAATGCAGGCAATGCGAGACCAATTGGATTCGATAATGTAAATAAACAAACGGCTAACACGCAACATAATACTGCATATGGTACTCAACGCAATCCTCCGCATGCCACTCAAACTCATGCGACTCAAAACCAGAACTATCAACCTGGAAGTGGTTATCAAAATGGATACAATCAGAATCCTGGTTACCAGAATCCTCAGCATGGCTACCCCAATCAACAGAATTATCACAGCCCTAATTATAATAATCAAAATCCGCAATATGGATACCACCCACAAGGCGGTGGTTATAATCAAGGATATCATCCGAACCAATACGGCTATCACCCTCAGGGAAACTACGGAGGCTACGGAGGATATCATCCCCATGGATATAGCGGAAATTACTACAGTGGAGGCGGCGGATACAGTCCTTTCGGAGGCTACAATCCACCGGGGACGAACGTACATTACGGCCCGGTGACTTATATAAATGGACATTCCACCCCGTCATACAGCTACTTCCACGATCGCAGTGACAATTCATTTTTGAGTTTCTTGGTCGGCTTCCAAGTGGCACGCATGTTCAGCAGCGTAGGAAGCCATTCCTCGTATTTCGGCAGTCACACTTATACGGTCCACCATTATCACCACGATAAGCAAACTGTGCCCGAAAAGGTCACCGTGCAAGCCAATAATATAATTGCATGTGCCCCTAACGTGACCCTCTTGTGCGTCGAGAATGCCAGTCCTATTTGTATGACCAACGGCACAATTATGTGCGTCACAAGTCCGATATTGACGGTGCAATGTAAAGAAAACCCCAATTTGCGCTGCGTCGACAGCTCATTTAATTGCACCAATAACCCGGCGCCCATTTGTAACAACAACGGAACGGTAAACGGCACCGTTTTGTCGCCGCAAAACACGACGCATCTGAGCGTCCCTTGCGTGTCGAGCGTGAGCATCTTCGGCGATCTCTCGAACTTGAGCAATGTCCTTAACAATACTCACAATGGGACTGCCGGAATCGCGCCTCAGAATCTAACGATGGTCAGTGATGGCTCCGCCGGGAATCCCAGCAATGGTTCTGTCAATGGCACTGCCAATAACACGGTTAACAATATATTCTGCGTGACTGTGATTGCAATTCCTCAGCCGGTCAATTTAACGGCCGTTAATAATTTGACGTCGACCGCTAGTCCCTTAGTTAATCCGGAAGTGGAGGAGCGGGGCTGGCAGCTGGTTGGTCAAATTCTTGACCACATTTTCGCCGGATAATATTCGATTGATATTTAATAGAAATAAACTAATTTGTATAGTAATTATTTAGCGATCAGGGTTTCGATAAGTTTTAGGATTAGAATGGCAGTTTATTATATTAAACCGCTTATTATGCTATAATTAATTAATTAAACAGCTGATATTAATGTAAATAATGCGCGCTAATTCTGTTCGGTTGTTTACCTTTCGCAATTAATACCGCAGAATATAAATCGATTATAAATGGGCGAGTTTGTGGAGGCTTTAAAAGTTTATTTAAGGGTTGTTCTAATAGGGAAAGATTAATTGCTCCGCACTTAATACCGCGATCGGCGCCAGTTCTGTGAATTTATGTTGTGAGAAACTAAGTTTTTCTGTTGTCATCAGATTTTTTATTAATATTGATAGTAAATAAACTTATTGTTTTTATTTTAATGTGTTTTGTTTGCTTTTTAATTATAAAATCATTGTTTGATATTTTTTATTTCTTAATAATATTTATAAATTTGTTTGCATCTATAATTTAATTTTTATTGTTATTTTTTTAAATAAAAAAGCGAACGTTCATTTTCCAACATGCTAAATATTACAAGATATCTAAATAAAAATTAAATATTAAAAAATCAATTACTTACCAACGTCAGGAATGCCTTTGTCATGATCGGTCCATTCTGAAAACTAACAGAACCAATTTTTAAGCATCAAAATTTTACCATTTACTTTAAAAGACAGAAAGGTTCAATTATTACAATGGAAATATAGTTAAGATATGTAGGGAGATAAATTAGAAACTATGTATGGAGTAATCAAGTTAATTAAAAGCTTTGAGTACATAAATCGGTCATCAACTAAGAGTGCAACTAAGTGAACGCCATTACCGACGTTGAGAGAAGGAAAGAGAAAGAGGGAAATGAAACCTTAATTACGTAGAATCCCTGCTTTCTCTCTCAACCGCCCAACTGTACCACCTATTACATCCCCATTCAGGATTCCGTATATTTCCTTACGCCCATACCAAAGCGGGATCCATCTTACAACAACTTTGTTGCGAACTTGGTCTGGTTTTTAGTGGGAACATCTTGCAAGATGCGCGCCAACTTTTACTTCTTGTAAAATTTTCACCGACGTCAAATTTCGAGTCCCTAATGCGCCTGTTTTCGCTAAAAGCGTGATGAAATTTACTAAAATATGGCTAGTTGCCTTTAAGGGACTTCAATTTCATGAATAAATTATTAATCGTTTCATCTATTGATTTTTATTTTTGCTTTTAAATTTTTGCAATTTTTGCTAAATTAATTATTGAAATTCAAATTCTTTTTTTCGAGAAAAATAAGCAAATGAAAAAAAAAGTAAAAATATGAGTAATTTCATAAACAATTCCCAAGTTATGTAACTTTGGCCCAGATTATCCCGAGTTTTTACACGTGCAGAGAGCAAACCACTTTACATGCAAAAGAGGATTCCATTCTTTCGTTTACCTATTTTTCCATTCGCTTCGAACACGTAGATATATTAAAGTCCTTTTTGCGTTAGCATTTTTATCTAATCTCGGAAAAATCGTCAACATTTCAAGTTTAAGTTCTGGGAAACATGAAACTCATCTAAAATAAGAAAAATTGCGTTTATCTTATAGATGAATGAAAACGTGGAAAAAACGTTGGAAAATAACAGCAGTCCATTTTCATTCTTGAAGTATTTATGGGAAAAAGCAAACAAGAACAGTCCACATTCACTCTTAATATGTCATTAGAGTCATAAAAGGACAGATAGTGTTTAGTAGGACAAGCATTGGGGTGGTTAACCTATTTTTTAAAGTTTCCCCCCGGGGATCGATACCGTTTCGATATATCGAAGAAGTAAAAAAACAATACCTAATGATTCTCATTTTTAGCGTATATGGACACTCTTGCTGCCCGCTATTGGATAAACATCAATCAGAGCTAATTTCCCTCGGGTTTTCATAGTCTTGTCATGTCCTGCCGCATGAAGAGGAGTGTTCGCAAAGAAACCGTCGGCTATTAATTTCACTAAATTATACAATTTTAATGAATTTCTCAAAAATTTAGCTAAAGGTAATAAATTTCTTGGTTTTTATAGCTTTATTATTTTCTGATAATAACATAGTTTTCATTTATAACTAATTGCATTTGAAGTAACAGTTCAAAAGTTTTGTTGTTCATTGATTTGCCGAGTTTGTTGAAATGTTGTGTTTAATAAAACACAAAGGGCAAAGGAAACATTTGCGGTAATTTACATTTTTTGCATCTGCTTCCTCTTTCCCTTCCGCGCTAATTAATTTTCCAGATAAGCTGCGGCACTCTTTTTTAATAATGTTTGCACCAATTACAACTCTCTTCTAGTGTCCAATTAAAAAAGTTTCGTGTGTTTATTAAGTTGTCACCTTTTATGTTGCGAAACGCTTTTTTTTTACAGGATCATAATGCTTTGTTTAGGTGGATTTTGTGTCATGAAATTTTACACTGGCTGTTTTATGACGGAAAATAGTTAATATTTATGAAAAAAGTTAATTAAAATGTTATCTCAAAAAAAAGTTCATAATTAAAACGAAACTTTAATTTATTTTTTGAAAATTTTACAGTATTGCTAAATAAAACATAATAAATTAGAAAAAAAAAGAAGATACAGTTAAAAATATCCAATCGGACAATAAATTGTAAATTACAAGGCGTTACATTTAACCCCATTGTGCTTATTAATTAATTATTCAGAATTGTACATATTACGTAAAATAGAATCCATTGCTTTTAATGTTTTCATTGAAAGAAAATCGTGTCAACTTAATAGGTAATTCAGTTTATCGAAATCGATTGATGTTCTCCACCGAGATATTTAGGGCCTTAAATTATGCAACACCAATGAACCTTTCATAAGTCTCCGAAAATTTTCCAACGGCGGCCGCGAATTGATTAATGTCGAGGACGTTTATGGTTTGCAAATGAGCTTAATTTCCGTATTTCTCAGAGACCTTTGCGAATCCCTAATGAATCGCTTCTTGAATTGCGACTCGGCGGTTTCAAGAAGTTTGCAGAAATTTTTTGCAAGATCTCCTCCTCGATGGAAACTTTAGATGGTTTAGTGTAGTTGTCTGGAAAACTACTCAAGATATTGAATTTCAAAATTCACTTGCGATCTATTTGCAGCTTGTCTCGACTTTTGTTTGCCAAGACATTAAGATTTTTCGCTCGTTTTGCTATATTTTTTTGTTTTTGTTTTTTCTTTTATATAAGTACCAGTCAACAATTTAACTTTTTATATTTAAAATATTTGCTATGGATTTTTTAAATATAATAATTTCATATAATTTTCTAAATTTCTTTTTTTTTTTATTGAAAAAAAAAACATTGTAAAAGCTCGAAATAATTCACTTTAAAACCAAAGTGGCATGTTTATTGAGAAAATACCTATTACAATGATGAGAGCCACACCCTAATCATGCTAATGACAAAAACAGTGTCAATAATTGCCTTCCATTACGGATGAAGTTCAAAAAACTATTTGCCCAATTTTTTTGCAAATTGCGAAAGTAAAATAAAAAACATTGCCGGGTTTAGTTGCCTTTATTCGGCATAAATTGCATGCAAAAATGTTGCCGCCAATCTTTAGGGAATATCTTTAAAGAAATGAAAAATTCGTTGATTGGATTATCCTTTCTATGTGCCCCACCAGGGATAGCTAATTTATCGATTTTCCAGTGAAATTTCACCAAATCCTAAATGGTGCAAGAAGCAAATCAAGAGGAATAATTGCATTAGGATTTTCTCAAGGGTAGATAAGAATTATTATAGCCGTGAAAGTGCAGAGATTACTGAAATTGCTTGCATTAAAAGTTAAAGGCACTTCTTATTGCTTAAATATTAACTCACTTTGATGTAACTATTTCTTTTATGAAAGCTTTCAAAGTTTAAATAAACAATTACAAGAGAAATAAATCTTTTTTTTTTTATTTAAAAAAACAAGAAATTACTAAGTAAAATAGTATTCATCAATCAACTGAGGGAGCAAGGACCTCAAACAAAAATCCATTGAAGCATCGAATGGCGAAGAAAACAGTATTGTTGCAAACGGTGACTTGCACTAAAAGAATGAGTCAATGTGCATAAAGGGGAGCGGCGTCTCCGATCCGATCCATCGTCTTGGCCGCCGCCACCACTAATAGAGCCGCCACTGGAACACGCAAACTAGGCTATACTACCGCCTCCATTAAAAACTGGCACGTGAAGGTATGTTTGTGGTGCACCAGGTCATCGTGTCAAAGACCCCGAAACTTCTACACATACCTCAAATAACAGCAGCCGATTTATAAATACGTATATTAATAATAACCCTTTCGTTTCGTTTACTTCCCTCTGTTTTGTTTTCATTTTGCCTCTTATAGCTGAAACTGCCAACTTACAACCTTAATAATAATTCGCGTCTCTTGTGCTTGCAATGACTTCATGCATACACACCGGTTCTAGCTATAACTAAAGTAATCAGCTGCCCCTTCTTGCGAATGGGGTCATTTTTAACGCTCTGTCCTTATCGTGCCAACCCATCGAATACAACTGTAGCTGTGTACACGAGTAGTACGCTGTGTATACAGTGAAAACCTCGTAAAATTTCTAATAAATATTGTCGACTAAGTGTACCGATGTAGGTGTTTTACTTGCACAACTTTGCTCCTTTTTTTCATCGCCGGAATGGGTCGTTTTCACGCGCGCAGGATAACGAGTCCTTTTTGTAATTGCATGCATAACGCATTCGCAACTTTAGAAAATGCGATTGTTATTACATCCATGCTTAAATTTTATGGGTAATTTAAGTCTTCGTAATTTACTCCTTTTTTTTTTTTAGTGTGCAGAGGAGGAGAGGAATTTTGAATTTCAATTAAAACTTTCTGTAATTAATATTTAAAATATCAAATTTTAAATTTTCATATAACAAAAACATTATTTTTAACTATCTGCTGCGCAAACATTATTTTTGTACTGAGAATAAATATATTTTAATATAATTTTATGTTATAATAAAAGATTATATGTTTGTTGTGTATTGTCATTCTAGGGAATAATATTTTATTATCGAAATAAACTGTTTATTGACTAAATATTAAAGATACCTATTTAATATTAAATCTTCCAACGTTATCGCTATTTTAAGATTAATAATCTCAATAACTTTATTATTAAAAAAAATTGCAATAAATCCATAATTCACCTTAAAAAAACGATTCATAAACTAAAAGAAACAAAAACTTTGAAATAGTTTTCAGCAACAAAAGAAAAACTTTAAAAACCACTACAATCAAATGAAAACTTTTGCCGTAAAACCTCAAAAAGAAATGTAATATGTGTCCCATTTGGAAATGACCGAAACTCTGCGGAAGCAGTGTTTAATCCATAAATAGTCGGAAAATTGTGTGCGTGCTTAAACTGGGAAATAAATTTTTCTCTTTAAGGAAATGCTCCCAGGGAGAGAGAGAAAAACCTTTCGGCATCCATCATGCCGATCGCAGCGTTTTTTTCCCAAAATGAAATCCCTCCGGCAAATAAAAATAAAAATAAAATGTGGAGAAAGGAGGTCTTGAAAGTGAAAATCTATTCTCATAAATTATCTGTCGGTATTTTCATTATTCCATCACGTTATTAGTTCAATGTTTGGTTTAGCAATCGTTGAGGGAAATTCTGCATGTGCGTGTTTGCTGTTTATCATGCAATATTAATTGAACGCATCAAGTACAGGAAACGGGAATATATTGTTATTAGAGTTTAATTATTTATTATCTCTTGCCACCATATGCATTGGAGATTTGCACATTCAATTTTCCACTAAAATGGTTGTTAATTAATTGAAAACAACTCGTAAATTAGAGGGTTTTGGTCAATTTCAAAGTTAAAAATTAAAGGTTCAAAAAATATTGAATTGATACTGAATAGCCAATGGTTGATGGCTTTGCAGTATATTCATTATTATTATTAATGAATCGGAAATTGTTTAAATACTTTCTCTATAATTTACTGATGAAAATATAAATTAATATTTCTATTATTTGAAATATTGTTTCAAATGAATATATTTTTAATTAAGTAAAGGGAAATGAATAAAATTTTGCAATAAATAAAGTGAAATAAATTATTTCAAATTCAAATTCAAACTAAAGCATTTTTTTATTATTCAGTCAAAATTAAAGTAGAATTTAAATTTTTAATTGAAAAAATTAAATATAAAAAATTTAAAATAAGAAAATGTTATTTAACAGAAAAACGTTAACATCTTCATTTTGTGACCAATTCAATTTGGGTTATTTAATTTAATTTAATTATTTGATTAACAATTAATAAAAAATAATTGAAAATACTTATACTCGTATTAGCGGAGAAAAATGATTGTAAGCAAATTCATCAGATGTTCCAAAAAATCGAAACTTAAAATTAAAGACAATTGTTAAAGAACAGTATAAATTCAATTAGAAAAAAATTCAAAACTATTTAATTCAACCAAAACTTAAAAAAAACATTAATTGAAATTGAATTACTTTACATTTCAATTAATTTCATAATTTAAAGCTTTTGAATAAATAAAAATTATTAAATTTAGTTAAAATATTTTTTCATTGCTTGACATAAAGAAAACAATAATTTAAAAAAAAAAGTTAATTGAATTTAAAAAGGAGAAAATTTTATAAAATATTAAAAATATCCCTTTATTTTGTAACCAATTAAATTTAGCATATTTTCCATTATGAAAAGAACAGTAGAAAAAATTATTTAAATTCAAATAAAACGTCTGCATATAAATTCATCAAAAGTAACAAAAAAGCTCAGTTTAATTTTCAAGACAATTGTAAAAAAATTAAAAAGAAAACTTGCGAAAACCTTTTAAAAATTAAAATAAAAGTTAAATTAACTAAAAGCTCCAATTATAACCAATTAATTTCTCATGTGCACATCAATTAGCGAAGAGATTAAATAATAAATTTAAAATACCTTTACTTTCTTGCCGCGTTTGGCGGCAATGGCTCGTGACTTTCTGCGTATTCTATCCAGTGATGCTAGGTGTCCACAAGCGTTGCACTCGCGAAACTCCGAAGAAGAACCGGAAAAGCTGTAAAAGCGCAAAGAGATGCTGCGATGATGGGGATGCTCGCGTTTGAATGTAACGAGACGAAGGCGCGGGTCCCGGAAGCGGCTACTGTGTCAATGCGTGCGTACGCGTGCACTGTAGGCCGCACACTGAACCGCCGCCTTCAAGCAATGTGCGGCGCCGGCGATGATGATTGTGTGTGATAAAAAGACGCCGACGCACAAACCTTTCAGCAGATTTTTATTCAAACCAATGTATATAGATTCGGATCACAAAAACGATTCACAAATCATCTTTGCTTCTTCATACGTAATGTATATAACAGGAACAGTATTTATAGATTATTAATAATAACAATATGGCAATTACAGCACGTAATGATAATAATTAATTCATAATCGTGATAGTTGAGGCACAATTATAATTTTCTTTTTCTTTAGTTTTTGGTAAAAAACGTCGCCAATTCAGCGGTTAATTCAAATGAAAATGTTCGCTAAGAGTCTAATGTGCAAGATATCTTATTTATATTTAGTTTCTTTTGTCGTTTCCTATTAAAAACTAATAAAATTATTTCGATTCTTAGATTTTTCGCTAATTTTTGTTTTGTTCTTTTAATTAATTTATTTTTTTAATTATTCTCCTATTAACTTAATTTTAAAAATTGAGAAATTGTTTTATTTTTGAAATGAATTAATTTGTTTTTCCTAAATGGATTTCTTATTTAAAACAATTAAAAATTATTTTAACAAAATTGAACGGCACAAAATTTTCAAGAAATATATTTTTGTGTCATCTAAAAATTGTAAAAGTAAGTTTAATTTATCAAAAAATATTGCATGAGATATTTTTGAGAACTATTATTTTAAAAATAATAATTTTCAACATTTTTTATTTTATTTAATATAAAAAAGTATGAAAAAGTGACACCTAAATCGATTTTTATAAATTAAAATTTAATTTTTTAAATCAAAACAGGTAAGCACTTCGATTAAAACATGAACAGAACATTTTTAATAAAAAACGACAAACTTTTACGCTCTTTTATTATTAAAAAGCAATATTGCTTTCACTTATAGGTATGTATAAAGACATAATAACTAATTGTTATTGCTAAAATTACCCGAAAACCGTTAATCAATCGATCGATGAGTAAGAGCATCAATTGCACGTGTCGTTTAAAATAGAGGAAATGAGTTGTACTTAGTTACTATTTCTTTATAGTATAGTAAATATGTATATAAAGGGTGCTCATTAGTTGTGTGATGAGAAAAGATCACTACTACGAAGCGCTCAAACTTCATAATGAACCAATGTTGAATCGTCGAAAAGTAATAATTGAGACGAGCGAGCACCTTAAAGGCATTTGTTGGAACCGAAAAAACAGTTGAGGAACCATTAATTTAATGGTAGGTACTGCATTTTAAAAATCTCTTCCTCCTGACTATTTACTCTAAAATAGTCTAGTTTAGTCATATTTACAATTCCCTAAAAGTGACTTTGATTCGAACTTATAATAATAGGCTCTATTTACACATGTTAAAAAAGTTCTTTTGATTGTTGATATATTATAAAGAATGTATGCTGCACTTATACAGGGTGTTAATTGCTAATTATTTTCAATTTTTATCTAAAAAATTTTTTTTCTTCATTTTTTCTGTTTTTTTTTTTCTATTTAAAAATATCTTATCAAACCAAATTTTAATTGCCAATTTTATATTATAAAAGAAAAAAAAAAAGAATAATTTATTCATTGACAAATCAAGAGTAACCAATATTGAAGCAATAATCAATTAAAACCCTGCACATAAGCAAAGCGAGACGTGGCAGGCATTGTCTAGTGAGCTAACAGTTGGTTTTGTTATGTATATTTAGTATGTACATGCAAAGAGGGACTTTTAAAGGAATTCGGTGTTGGGAGGCCTTAAAGAGGACGGTGTTTGTGTTTGCTGTTGCTGCGCGGATTCTTCCTTAGCTTCCACGGGACTCGAAACGGAACTTTCAGGAGATGTGACTTTGCTGGGCGGCGTGGGCGCTTGCGGCGCCGCCCCTTTGCGCATTTTCGTTTTGCGTTTCTTCAAAATAATCGAACCTAATCCATTACCATCGGACTTGATGGAAATCAAATCCGTCGGCCTTTCCGCAGTGGGTGGCGGTGTGGTGGTCGATGACGATGGAGGCGGCGATTGCTTGGAAGACGTTGCATCTTGACTACTAGCATTCAATTTGTTAACCAATTCCGAAAGCAGTTCCTCCATCCTACCCATTTTCTGCTTAAGCCCTTGGATTTCCAACTTGACGTCCACTTTGAAGTCCATCAAGTTGGTAAGCAGTTCTTTGTATTCAGGAGGCGCCATTGAATCCACCAGAGGGGTCTGATAAAGCGCAATTGACGCGGGATCTCTTAGGCCGCAATCGTAGCTTTGCATTTTACGTAATCCTAGGCTCTTCTTCGGCGTTTCGAATTCCACGATTTCCTCGATGGTATCCTGGCGCGTCATCTGCGGACTGGCACTTGTCGTAGAGACTTTTTGCAATTTCGGAAACACTTTGTTGCCGCTGCCTTGCTGTTGTCCTCCAGAGCTGCCCGAAGATGACGAGCTGGGACGATCCTTGGCGTCTTTTGCGCTGAGACTTCTTTGGATGGCTAAAGGAGCTGCATTGCTTTCCGATCCCGAATCCAAACTGGACGATCCTAATAAACGACCCCACTTGCTGGCTCTCGGAGGTCCAGCTCTGGTTACTTTGGTTGTGACAGCATTGTTGTCGTCTTTTTCCGCCACCGAAGATAATTTTGTTGTGGAGACGACTCGAACCAAGGCTTTGGATTCATCTGCGTCGCCTTTTTCGATGTCGCTCGAAGGCTGCGTGGGTGGTGTGTGCACCGTTCGGTCCCTGCGGAACTTCGAGAAGATTTTACGCACCAAATGGTCCTGGTTTTGGTCCAACTGCGGCTCGTTTTTCCTCCTCTCGGCCAGTTCTTTTTCGCGACGCACGTCCGCCACTTTTCGAAATATCAATCGATGTCTTAAGTTGTACGTTAAAATCAGGTTCCTAGCGAAACTATTTGCAAAAGCTTGGTAGAAATCGAGTACTTCGAGGAGTTTATCTCGTTTTATAGTGTGTAAATCACAATAAGTTAAAGCACGCACATTCGCTGCCGATTGGCCTACTGCGTTGTCCTTCCAGAAGGAGTCACCAAAAACGTCACCCTTACCTATTACATCAAACAGTAATTTTATTATTGCAATTTTTATATAAAAATATTTAAAATATAGCAATTATGAAAACGGATACAATTAAGTAACTAAAACTTTAGCACATAAAAGATGACATAAGAAAAATTAAAAAAAAAATGTTTATGCAAATAGTAACTTTTGTCCATTAAAAAAATAATAACCGATGCATAATTTATCATAGTTCGAGTCGAAATGAAAAAGGTAAAGCAAAGTTCCAACAAAGTTGAGCCAAACACCACATGGGAATACCATTATAACTGGATATATTCACAAAAGGGAATAAAAATAAAAAGCAAGAGGAAAAAGCATTAGTGGCGATATAGTTACCTAAAATAGCGACAACTTCGTCGTCTTGGATGACCTCTAAGGAACCCGTAACTATGAAACAAAGCGAATCGATCGATTCGCCGGTGTGATAGAGCAAATCGCCGGGAGCCGAGTGCGACATGGTGAAGTGCATGGCCAGAGCCCTCAAGCATCCGTCCGAGGCCAGTCGAAATGCCGGATGCTCGTTGAATACTTTCCGGTTGAGGTGTACGCAAATATCAGCCTTCATGTCTTTGGGGCAGAAATTGAGGACCTGCATTCCGAATTAATTCATGAAGCGATCGTAAAAACTGAGACATTGCCGCAGCAATATGTCCGGCTTAAATATACCGGGCTTTTACTACATATTTAAATAAAACCATTAAATATATTTTTTTTAATTTGGAATTATTATCTATTTTCAAAATTATTAATAAAAATTTGACTTTTCAAAAAATTTCTGAAGGCTTAATTACTTTTTTAAAGTCTTGAAAATAATTTCTTTTTTTAATGAATTACTTTTTGACTTTTAATTACTTCTACTAGTTAGTTTAGAAAGTAAAAAGAAATAATGAAACTAAAATCAGTTAGTTTTAGAAGTATTTAATAGTTTCCAAGCAAAGAGCCAATCACCCTGTGTACCTTGTCCTGGTCGAGGCCTTTGGTCATGGCCCACGTCGACACTACATAATCCATGACGCGCTCCGAGAGCGCTTTGGGCACTTCGTGCAGCTTCATAAATTCCCTAACGTTATTCAGCATGTCGTGGTACTTGGCTGTCGCGCTCGTCATCTGCTGAATTATGGTCGTAACGTGGCCAAAAATAGTGGCATACAGTAAAGCTACAAATCAATCAAATTTTCAAAGGAAGAACAAATTAGAATCGAAATTCGGAATTTTTCCACTTATTAATTTACCGGCTATGATCATCATGCAGATGGTGAAGATGCGTTCGTTATCGGTTTCGGCAGCCACATTTCCGAATCCTACAGAGGTCATGCAAGTCATGGTGAAATATAATGCGGTAACGTACATGGTTTTTCTGGACGGGCCGTTGATTAATTCCGGCGTACTTGAATCGTTAGGCCATACGTACGAGTATGGATTTTGCGTGATGTTGGCCAGTTTCCACAACCAACTATATTGGACACCGTTATCAGCGTCCGATCTACCGATGGAATACCAAATACAAGCCAACCAATGGGCCACCAACATGTAGAAACACAAGAGCAGAATTAACATCGCCGCTCCGTACTCCAAGTATCTGTCCAGCTTGCGGACCACTCTTCCTAAACGCAACAGTCTCACCACTTTCAGGGCACTAAAGAGGCTTCCAATTCCCTGAAAATTATTATTCTTAATTTCGATGTTCAATTTTCGATTATTAGTTTTGAAATTATTCTTATAAATACACTTTTTGATGACTTTTGGTTATCCCTAGTAATAAATTTTTATTGCAATAACTACCGAAAGCTATTAACTTTTAATGGGCTAATATTTTTCTATTTTTAGTCAATCATTATAAGTGGTCCAAAAAGGAAATCAAAAAGATAAATAAATAAAAAAAAATCATGAAAATTGTCGAGATTATAATTGAATTATGCCTGTTAAATCAAGATGCTTTTATTGGCATTTAAAAACATTATTGCCAGGCGCCTTCACTATCTGTTTTTTGCTCTACGGTTAAAATAAAAATAAAACTATAGTTTTAAAAATTATTTCATCTTTAATATAACAATTTCTGATATTTCTGAATGAAAGGAATATTACGTAAATAATTCGCATTAGTTGTAGTATTGATGGCCCAGCGCCTTCACTTTCTCTTTTTCCCAATTACTAAAAGATCGACCGACATTTTTATAATTATCATCGCCATTAATCAAGAGATTTTCTAATATATAATATAAACCACAAGTAAACTGCACTTACATCTTCGTCATGGTCGAAGGCATTGAAGACGTCGTATGGTAAACAACTTAGCAAATCTATGATGAACCAACTGCGCAAGTAGTTCATTCGTATGACTTTAGGATCGGAGACGACTTCGCCGCCCGGCCCCACGAACGTCGTATGGAAATTCAAAACGATATCGATAAAAAAGATGACGTCGACAATCGAATCGACGACCAGCAACGAAACATCCTCCGACGTCTTGTTCTTGAACGCCACATTATAGGGAACCATAATGGCCGTGTAAAAGGTCAAACACAAAATGATCCAGTCCCAAATCGCCTTGAACGCGCAGTAATGCAGTAAAATGTGAGGCGGCGTTTTCGGGGCCTCCTGACGGTACTGGGGCATTATATCCGCACTCAAACTCATCATCTGTAATGTAATTGATCGACAAAAAATCAGTGCTCCAAACACCAAAACAAAAACAATTATTTTGCGCCCTCAGAAGGACCCCGCATTCGCGATCATTTGCATAAATTTAATCAATGCCCAGTCCTCACTACTTTTCGTTTAATCTAAGGATTTTTTCTTTTCTAAAGAGCAGTATTAAAAAATAAATGCTTTTTTAGTTCTTTTTTTTGTGTTATTTTTTTTTATTCAATACCAAAAATATGTAGCGTTTTATTACAATTTAGGGTGACAATGTAGGAAAATAATTCAATAAATATCACTCTGACCTTTCAAAGGTTTTATTGGACTAATTTTGGCGTTCTATTAGTTCTATTAGTTTATTAAAGTGCTCTATAAAAAATCCATAAAAATTTTAGGAATAAAGATGTTCAGCAAAAATTAAAATTCTTAACATGAAAAGAAATTCCTTAGCAGCAGACTTCAAATTGTCCTTTGTTCGAATTATCCGTTTAGTAGAAATTATCCTTAGATTTGTAACCCCCCAGAGGAAGCCTTTTAACTGTGTCGACAGATCAAATGCGCAAAAGTAACGCAGAGAAAGAGCGAGAGCGAAAAAAATGATAATTATGTTGACAGTAATGTCGGCCAAACCCCTTTGACCCTCGCATTAATTACGCGAAACTACCGCAGTATATAAAACCTATATATAATACATCAAACTAATGTGTAATGTAAATTCAAAAACACATCTTCAACAGAAGGTTTCAATTATAATAAGTTAACCATTATTATTAATTTCTTTTAAATTTGTTACAAAATTAATTAAAAATTTAGTACTAATTAAATTTTAAATGAATAATAATCGACTCAGGTCGGATAAATGAGATGTTTATATAGTCTTTTAACAGTATTAAATCCCGGCGCCTTCACTATAACTTTTTTGTTCTGCAATAAAATAATTTAATTTCCATTGTTTTTATAATTATTTTAAATGTTAATAAACAATTTCGGATGATTCTGAATGAACTGAATATTACTTAAATATTTTGTTTTTGTTTCAGCATAGATTACCCGGCGCCTTCACTTTCTATTTTTCCATTACTACGTTTTTTGTAATTATTATCAACATTAATCAAGGGAATATAAAACAGTAAATAACACCTATATACAATATATTAAATTTGTATATAAAATTAATTAAAAAACAAATCTTTAACAGAAGATTTAAATTATCTTTAAAAAATTCAAAATTATTAAAATTCTGTTATTTTTATTAAATAAAAAATTGAAAAATTTTAATACCTGTGCTAAATGCGACTGTTTCGTTGTGTCCTTCAAATTGGGCAAATGCGAGGAAAACTGTGATACCAAAACGGACCTGCTTCTGGTCACCGAACGTGCCAACTTGGCGAATTTCGAAAGGCCTAAAACCGAAATTTGCATGCATCAAATCACACATGTTGTTAACGTCTTTCGAAGAAGAAAAGGGACTTAGGGAGAGAAAAAAAAAGAACGAACCTCCTTTGGTGTCGTCGGTTTCGATGGGCTGCTTGAGTGCCGTAATGTCCCTGAAGGTGAGCAGGAACAGGACCACCAAGTCGCGCTCGTTCTTGATCGGCGAGATTTGCAATAAGAGCCATAGCGGTGTTTCTAGAATCACACACAACTGATGGTCACTCACCGGAAGCGCAACTTCGAGCAAAGCCACCTAATGTTTCGATTAATAAAACCACTATGAAAGCTCCAATCAAAAATTCAAATTTTACTCTAAGTAATAATAATAATAAATATTAAGAATAATGTTTAAGGTCATCGTAATTGTTAAATATACAAATGCTTAATTGAGTCATGTATTTTATTGTTTTCTATTTAGATTTGTAATTACGGTACGAACTAAATGCATGCAAAGCAACTAAAACACTAAGGGTGTCTTGTGATTGTGTGGTTTGGTAAATTTTTGCTTAAAATTATTGCGAATATTTAATATTTTACACCGTTTTATGTATATAATTTTAAAATTTATTTATTCATAAATAATTGAGTTTATTTGCAATGATATTTGTTTTGATTTATTAATTTTAATACCTTTAAAGTTCTGAATTATAAAACCATATCAACTTTTAATTAACTGCTTTGGAATTATTCATTTTAATTAAAACTGCGGCAAGAAATATTTAATACTTATCGATTGAAAAATTATTTATGCATATGTAGACTTTTTCACATAATGTATTACTATTTTCTACCTATTTTCAAGTTTGTTTTTTTTTTAATTTTTACGTAAAAAGTTACTGTAAAAGCTATAAATTGAAAAAAGGGATATAAATTTGAAATGAAATTTTAAGGATTTTGTAGCGTTATATTTCCTAAAATGATTTTAAAACTTTTGTTGAACAAAAAATCTATTTAATAAATTACATCATTTAAAAAAAAAACTTTGTTTCGATTAAATTTAAAAACTTTTGTTTTAATAAAATAAAATCTTTTGTTTTCAATAAAATATAAAACTTTTTAAATTATTTAATTTTTATTTTATTTTTTAAATAATTGATCTCAATTTAATATCTTTATCATACAATTTTATACAAACATTTTTATTTTGTTACTGAAATTGATATGTAAATATAAAATATCCAAAACAAAAATCTAAAAAAAGATGAACAAATTCAGCATGTTTCGAATTTTGCACGAAAAGTAAGTACAGGTAAAACATGTTCATTGTGGGAAACTTTCAGTGTAGCTATACTACTATACTGAGTATAAAAACAGTGGACTTTAGAAACTGTCGTTATCAACAACTAACTGGAACACAGTAAAAACAAGAGCAGTTTCCGTTATTGAAGCCATGAGAGATGATTACAAAAAAAAAAGTGGATAATTTAACGCCACAAATTTCGAGGTAAAGCACCAAAATCTACTATAAGCAACAAAATTCTTATGAAACGTATTTTGTACATAGAAATAGAGAAGAGGAAAAGTTTCACACGAAGACTTGACTTCTTTTTTACAATATTTATACAATATATACGCATATAAAAAACCAAATTGCAAATTGGAAGAGAAGAGAGAATAGAATTGTATATATATATAATAATAATAAAAGAATTGAAACTTAAAGCTACATACCTTCAGGTGTGCCTGTCAAAACAAAGAAATTTTCTTCGATCAGTGCTTTTCGTTTCATTATTCAATAGAAAATTCAATCATTTCATTTTTTTTTTTTTTGGTTGTTGGTTGTAGTAGTTGTAGTCATATAACAATAAAGTTTACTTTGATTTTTCGTTTCGTTTCTTTTTTTTTTTGTTAATGCTACATTTGATCAGTATTATTCAGTATATTTTTCTTTCGAGTGCGTGTGTGTAATTAGTGTGTAATTACGGGAGTGATTAGTGTGAACACTTATACATATAACACATATATAGTAAGTATATAGGTAGTTATATAAAGAGACGACATCAATGAAAGAGTCGATTTCTTTCAGCATGCAACGCATTCCTTGCAACAAAACTCATTGTTCGGTATTGTATGCCCTCTATAGAGAATGTTATCGAACAAATATTTCTAATGAATAATTGTTGCAAGCTACATACCTTTGTTCTCTATATAGAGCATGCGAACGACGGACGGAGCAATGCAAATACACAGACATAGACATGTAAGTTCTTCGGGGGCAACACTTTCATTATTAATAATAATTAATTAATTAATTAACAGCTAAGAATATCGCTAAGATAATCAGTTAGTTACTCGATGGTTACTCGATTTATAGTTTAATCTGCTAAATTATGTTAATTGGTGGTTCATTAGAGTGCATTTGTTAGATTAAAAAAGGTGATTGCAAGAATCGAATTCAGTCTGAGTTTTATAATCCATGCTAAATGTTCATTAAATAATTGCATTTTCCCCGAGTTCCCTTTTTGGATCGTCTGCAATATATAGAAGGGGTGGACGCTTCGTTTTCTTTTTTTTTTAACTTTCTGTTTGGTTAAGTTTGCTAATGTTGTTTTAGGGAGCACTTTTTGTCCGTTTAAAAGTGCTGTTATAGTTTTGTCCAAGTTTGTTAACGGTTAATTTTATTATTTTTTTGGGAACAGTTATTTTCTTAATTGGGTTAATTAAGTTTTCCACCTCTTGTATGTATTATTTTATTGCTTTGTGCAAATTTTCAATGAATTTTTTCTCTTTTTTTTTTAATTATTTTAAATAATACTTAAAAATTTTATTTGAAAAGTAAATACTCTTAGTACCCATTTGAAAATTGCAAAAAGCATTAGAAATAATCATTGCAAACTTTCCAGCCAAATGGAAACGAAAATATAAAAAGGAAAACCATTAAATCATCAGTATTCACAAAGTGATTTCAATTTCGAATTGAAGAACAGTAGAAAAGTAAACTTGTCGTGAGAGATAAAAAGGTACAGAGAAAGAGAATATGGAAAATATAAGAGAGAAAATGCAAAAACATCATTTCATAATTCCATATGTGTAGTATATGGTAACATGTGCACCGAAAAGCTTTATTTTTCCGGCCCGATTTCATCGGAACAAATGAAAGTACTTTCCACAATTTTAATCGAACGGATTCGTCGACAATATGCGAAAAGTTTCAAACACATAGAAAAAATATATAGAAATCCCTTTTTCATTTTTTTGTTGTTTCTTTTTGAATGGTGGTTGATTAAACAGAGAGTATGGTTTAGAAAGGTAGGTCAAATATGGGGGTTGATGTTCATATAAAAAAATAGATGGGTGAATTGAGGTGAAAGTACTCACTGTTTTTCTTGTAAAGCAGTATTTCGAACTGGTCGTGCAGCTGGTGCTCCAGGACGTGGTCCACTCTGTTGATGGTTTCCTTATCGGTAAGCTCGCCGAACATGAAGGCGCACCTGCAGGACTTTTGCATCACTTCCGCACGATTATATCCGGAAATTTTGCAAAATGCTTCGTTGCAATAGACGATGGGAAAGTCAACAATTTGGGCGTTCGCCAATAGGAAACTGCTGTCCGCTGAAAAAATTGCAACAAGTTTTTTTTTTATTATTATTTTTTTTTATTATTTGCTTTTTAAAGAGACTTTTTTAATTAAGTAAAGAAAATAAATTATGTGTCAAATAATAAAATATAATAACGTATTAGTAAAGTTTCGATTTTTTTTTTACGGTTTTTGTTTGTGGTACAGCATTGCTTATCAAGGGAAAAGTTACTTTTAAAGTAAGTTCTTAACGAAAAGTTAAAAATTATTTTTGCTATTTGTAAAGAAGAAAAAAGTTGAAAACTTTGGTAACTTTGAAAGCTAATTAGTTCTTATTATATGGGCTACTTTATTTTCTTTCTTTTTATGAATTAATAATAGAAGCTACAAAATAAACTAATTGTAACTTTTTTTTAATTACATATTTCATAAATTACTTATAACTTTTGTCTATAATTTAATATCATCCATATAAATAAAAATTGTTAAAAAAATATCTACACTATTAATAAAAATATAAAATGTAATTATTATAATTTACCGAAGCTATCAAACTACTTAAAGAAACTTTTCTGTATGTAAAACAAAAAGACAAATAATTCATATTTCACTTTCAACGCGTGAAAAATGAATTGCTAAGGTGAACAAATAACAAAATCGTTGCAGTTTCGCGAGTTTCCACACATGACAATCATTGAGAATTTGCGTAAGTAGGAGGAAAACCGTTGAGAACGCGAGAAACTTTCCGCATCTAATTTGTGACCTAGAAAACCGAATCGATATTCGCTATAGACACATACAATCCACACCAAACCGCACATTCCAAGAATATCAAAAGGACGATTTCATTTGTTGATTACGACTGAATGTACGCCACTTTTCGAACCTGCCCACCGCGTTTTCCAAACGTCAGCCCAATTCACTTAAGAAACTAAAGGAACGAAAATTCGCTACACACAGACAGTACACTGTTGCTAAGCACTCGTCGGGACGTCGTGAACGACATCAAAGTGAAAATTGTGCACATAAATTTTCGGGATTCGCGCCTCTGAGCAGAAAGTACAAAGGACGTGCGCCTGAAAATTTCTTAAAAATTCGAAAAGAATGGAAAACTTTCAGTTAAAATTAATTCATATCATCGATTTTAACTAAGGCCCTTAAAAGCATGAGCAATTAAACTTTTTACGATTCCAGTTAAAGGAGTTAAGGTCACCGGTGAAGTTGCACCTATATATGCAAATTTTATAGCCCTTACATTATCAGCTATCTATTTTCGCGCTTGTATCATTTCTGACAATCTCTTGGAAGGAAATCCAAGAGCTATTTTTCTTGTATTTTGTTTGAGCAAAATTTTCTAGGAACTTTTTTGCCTCACCACTCTGGGAAAAAATGCTACCCCAGTGCTGTAATGGTGAATTTACGTGACTTAAACGAGTCAGAAAAATGTCACGCACTTGCTAACAATACAAGAAGTTGTTTCGGACTGAAAAATTAAGCCTTTTAGAGAATGTATAATGTGGTATATATTTTAATTAGCAATGTTCTCGTGATTTGCGTTTCAGATAATTTGCCATTGTGTATTAATAGCTCGTAACTTTCGTGTGCATTGTGTGTGTGTGTCTCAGATACGAAATTCGGAATACTACAACTTGAGGTTGAATTTTATTGGCTTTTATTAATTACAACCCCCAATGTTATATAATTATTTATTATATATGTATTGTTTCCAAAAATACCGAGCTCGAAGATTTCAGCAAGTGGCCTTGGATTTAAGTTTGTGATTTCAATGAAAGTAAAATTTTCCTCTTGTTTACTATGCTCTTTACTATGAAAACAAACTTTCCGTAGATTTAAATAGTTTTTAAGTGAGAATTTATTTCAAAAGTCTTGCAAATTTTATTACTTTTGTTACTTTTACCATTGTCCCCAATTTTACGTATTTTTTATTCATTAATGTTCATTAATAAATTCATATTTGATGTATGGAAATAATATTTTTAATGTATTTTCTATTGTAATGGAATTAATAATAAAATTGCTTCATTGAAACGAAAATGTAGGAAAGTTTTATTTCAAAATAGAAGTAGGAAATATATTGATTTAGTTTTTCTGGCTATTTTCCTTAGTTTTTCTTAGACATTTAGTTTCTATCCACTAAAAAAAGGAAAACAAAAAGTTTTTCTCATAAAAACAAGCAAAGGAAATTCACCACATCGATTTTCTGAATAGAACATTAAAAATCAATAAAAGTATTCATAAAATCGTTTTTTTTTTCATATTCGGAATGTTATACTTTTAATTAAATAAACTGATAAAATATTTGATGAAATTAAATTCTTCTTTACTCGCATGAGAAATAGCTTCAAAAACACTGAACAATATTTTATTAAGAGAATTAAAAAAGACACTTAAAATTATAAAACTAATGACTAAATAATTCCATATAATAAAGATAACAAAGCTACACAAAAAAAATCTAACAAAATCTATTCAATCATTAATAATCCTGATTTGCCCTGTAAATTACACCCTTATGTGTCCTTGATTACAACATTTTTTTATGAAACCGTAAATAAACCCTAAAAATTCCTACATTTTTTTCGAACACCGGTATCTATCATTAACCGTAAAAAAAACAACTATTTAAGCCATATCTGTGACACAAACCTTATTTAAGCATTAATAAATAATTATTGCTATGATCGATTTCTTGTATGCACTTAAAGCGCCTCCATCGATTTATCGATTCGCCAATAACAAAAAAAAAAAACTAAAAAAAATAAAACAAATAACAGTAAATATTAATTAGACCCCTATTTATTACTTTTTATTTGCCCGGATTTTAAATTTAGCTCCTTATCGGTATAGAAAAAAAGGATAGCGCGCGAATCACGCAAGGCATATTTTCCGAATGCAATTAATCATTGTCGAAGTGCATTTTTCAATTTGCTCGAGCCGGCGAAATTGCAAATAAGAAGAAAAGGGCAGGCGAAAATCTATAACTAAAACTATTGAATGCGTGCGATGCAATATAACGGCTCAGCTCAAGTGCAATGAGTGGCTAAAAATAGAATTGCAGTAGCAGCAGCAGCAGCGGTAGGAACAATGCACCTTTAAATAATTATATAGTGACGCGCGCGCATTTTTGTTATTAGGCGTGCACTGGGCTAATTATTAATTAGAAACTGTTTGCCGATGAGAGCACGGAAAGAGGTAATAACCTTATGGAAGAAGTGGGTTAGAGCAGTTGAGCAACTAGTCCGGAGGCGGCGAAAAATGCTTCGGTCTTGATTTATATAAGGGTATTTTTACGGGATTTTATAAATATTTTAGGTGTCAATATTTTCCTATGATTTATTGGGGCGCTTTCTTTCAGTTCTTTACAAGGCAAATTTATCAAAATTTTATTTGAGTTTGCAGAAAAAGTTTCATGAATAATTTTTGATATTTATTGCTGAAATCAATATTACAAAATATATTTTTTGTGGTAAATTATAAATAAATTTAAAATTTATGAATTGGTTAAGAACTGTGATACATTTCACTATTTTTATACTCAATTTTCTTATAAAATTGCACTTTTTTATAATTTTAGCATAAAAAAGGCAATAAAAACTATAAATTAAATGACAATAATTAAAATTTAATAACTGAGATTAAAATAAAAAAGAATAAACTTATTTTTTGTTACAAAAAAATAAATAAAAAGGGAAATAATTCAAAGTCCATTACGGTTGACCAAAGTAAACCCCTATTTACGACGGTTAAAAAAGAACTTTTTTGTAGAAAAATAGGTATGGGTTTTTTATATATTGAGCAGTATTTTAAATGTGAATTTCCTCCTTAACTATATGAAAATCCTTTTCATTTTTTTATATTTTGACCATTAAAAAGGCAATAACAATGATAAATTTTCAGAAAATTATTAAAAATTTGCAACAAAAAACAAAATAAAAAAGAATAAACTTATTTTTTAATAAAAAGAAATAATTAAATGAGGAAAAAATTCAAAGTCCATTACGGTTGACCAAAGGAAAAAAACCTCTATTTACGACGGTTAAAAAATAACCTTTTTTTGTAGAAAAAAAGGTAAGGGTTTTTTTATTTATTGAACAGTATTTAAAACGTGAATTTCCACCTTATAACTATACGAAAATCCTTTTTGCGAACTTGCATTTAATGATCTACTACAACGCAAAATTCGGCGGCGGGCGTCCACTGATGGAATTTATTATGAGGCCATTTGTGTCCGTATTTGGCCCGGTTGAGAGTTGCTGCATGTTTTACTGATGCGAATGAATGAATGAAAATCGCAGGAGCAGAAAAAGCGCCTTCACGAAGATGAAAATTTGCATTTTATATCTCGCGCCGAATGCAATTAAAAATGCCCCTATAGTGCCGCCACCCTCTTTCAAGCCCTTCCGCCGTGGCAATAAATAAAAGCAACCCACCGTTCCAAAATAAATAAAAACACAACAATACCTACGTTTACAATGGAGATTCAAAGAAAACAAAAAACGGCAAATCCAGCTAGCTCAATTCGTTAGGATCTAGGGAGGAGGAAATAGGCGAAAGCGAACAGAGGTGTGGTGATTAAAAATGTGCCAAGTTTGCTTTTGCCAATTAAGAAGTGCTCTTGCACTCGAGCTGATAATTCATTATTTAAGGCGCCTCTGTTAATTAATTACCACTATCGAAACTAAACTTTGTTTGTTCGAACAGAGGGAAATTCTACGTCCGCGCTCTCCAGGGGGATGTAAACAACTTTAGAATGCGCACATTTTCGGTGGGGGTTGCTAGAAAATATAATTTGTGTTTCTTTTATTTCCCATCTTGTTGAAAAAGTTGTTTCGTCTTTTTCGGATTTCTGCTTCCTCGTCTCCTTCTTTTTCCTCCTTTTCCTTCTTTCACTTCTCTTCCTTCTTTGCTCTGTATTATAAATGCACGAAGGCAAACAATACAAAGTTTGATCAAAACTAAATTTCCTTTCTCTCTTTTAAATTTAATTAATAAATTAATTTTTTCACTTGTAATTTTACAAGAAAAATATTTATTTTTTACTTTATTATTTATTTCAAAGATCTTTATCACTTTAAGTAAAAAATAATCTCCAAAACAGCGTTATAAAAGCGTGACAAATTAAGATTTACGACAAGCATTTACCGAAGAAAACTGCTTGTAATTACCATTTTCAAACATTGCTGTTTGTGCTAAATGTCCCCATAAATACACTTTATTGGTAGCGACCGTTAAATCGTTAAATTCTCACGAGAAATTTTAAAGTTTGCCAATGACGCAAAAGCCAAAGCTTTTAATGATCGAAAAATGTCATAATTTGCATGTTATTTTTCATTGCCACATGATATTTTTGATCGAATAATCCATTAAAAACGATCGTTAATAAATTCCAAATGGAATCCATTATGCAATAAATCGTTTAAACAATGTTTCGAATAGTTTACTTATTGGCTTAATTACTTAAATTATGTAATAATAGACATAATAGTGGTTCCACTGTGAATACCTTTGTTCAATTTTGTTCAATAATAGGGCCCTAATAGATCTCTTGTTACGAGCACTCTTGAGTAACGATGCACTTGCATGCGGGTTACATTAAATTCTAGCCGACAACCACTTACATCGGATGAAACATTTTAATTTTGCTAATTTTTACTCATAATTTTTCCACTTGGTTACTTTTTTGAGTAAGTTATTTGGTTTTTTGGTTTTCATGCAATGAAAAGTGAAAAAAAAAGTTTAAACTTTAATTTAGAAAAAGTTTTTCATATGAAATAAAAATTTATAAGTTAATTAAAATTTTAAAAGGTGCAAAGTATTAAATATCGATCAAGCGATTTATTATAATAAAGTACCGGCAATTAATAAAGTATAAAATTGACAAGTGGAATTAAGTGCGTACAATAAAATGATTTAATGGCAAATCGAACTGCAGCGTTTTTAGCAGTAACCAAACTCCGGTTATTAATTTTACCGATCCAATATCTGACCCCGGAAGTCCAATAAAATTCCACCTAATAAAATAAAACGCGAGAGCTGCGATACGAACAGAAAATACCTTTCAAATTAATTAATTTTCCATACAATTTTACTTTTTATTTTTTTAATCCATCCCCAAAATTAACAGACAAAAAAAAAGGAAATAATACAAGGAAATTAAAATTGCTTACGTTGTGAATTGGATCTTCTAATGATGTTTTCCAAAAATGTGTTTTGCGGGGCCACAAGGCCCCTACGTCCTCCTGGCATCCTGCTTTACCGCTAACAATTCCGCAAACACATTTCCAATAAATCTTCTAACAAAAAGGAAACAAATTAATTTATCGATATGTTTTTTCTTCGTAACTAATGAATGTAAACTTCTTACCTTTGTATGGAAAAATCCACCAATGTTGCCTCTATCGAAAACAAATGAACAATAACCAACTATAATCGACTTAATCGGTGAAATGTAAAACCATTTAAAAGAACTGATAACTTTTAGTGTTTCCGACGACCGATGGTTTCGATTTATTAATAATATGCTAATATTAAATTTTAAGCGAATGTTTTAATTTGTTCCGAAGAAGATATTTATCCGCAATCAATATACACGTACTTAAGTTTATTTATCATGATCGACTGTATAATCATATGAGTTTCGCGTTGTTCGTGCAATTAGAGTTTCGTCGAAGGAGTACTTCTTTGTGGTCAGAAGCCGCGCACACCTCTTCATCCGATTCATCCATATGACTCGTCATCGTTCCAGCAAAAACGAAACGCGAATTCGTTGTATAATACGAAGAAAGTGGAAATTCGAAAGGGTTAATTTTGCATTTTATATACGTGCGCTTCGTGTGTAGCTCGTGTGTTTTTTGTTTTGGCGCTTCCGGCCCAAGTGATCTTGTTTTATTTTATTTTTGTTTTATTTTTATTTCTTGTTTTATTTGTGTGATGTGTGGGGGTTGTCACTACACGACCGACACAGTGGCGGTGGCGGCGTCGACGTCGTTGCTCTGCTGTCACTGGTCGACGCTTTCCCGAAGGCGAACTCGGAAGGGTAGGAAAATCGAATACCACCAACGATCGCCGCGCCATCGCACTACGTCATCGAGTTTTCCCCAAAAGAGAGGCTTCGGTGGTTGGAAAATTGTTCCGAGCTCTGAATACAGGCGACCTCTTTGGTAATTTAAGCGGCCTATTTTATGGATTTTTTTGTACCTTTATTGGGTACAATATTTTTGCTTCGGAAGAAGAACGTGATGAAGGCATTCGGGGTGTTTTCAGTATTTTTTGCCGTTATTTTTTGAAGAATTTAATAGGCGCGTGCATGAAACTTATTACTGAATTTATTGGCTTTCGGAAATTACCACTTTTATCCGAATTTTCTTTCGTAATCATATAAATTTTTCCAACGAAAAACATGCAAAACAATATTTCGATTTTCAGATACAATAAAATTTCTTGCAAGTTTCCTTTTTAATTAAGCAATTTAAATGTTAATTTAAAAAACTCAGAATTAAATAGAAAAATATTTATAATTGTAAATATTTTTCCTGATTGTGTGATTGTAATTATAAATTTAATAATAGAAGAATAATAAAAACAATTTATTTTTATAATAAATAAATGATTATCAACATTCAATATCATTTTATTAATATACACTTAATAAGTTAATAATAAATATGTTACATAACAGATTCACATAATCTTAAAAAATGTCATATTTTTTAACAAAAATATTAAGATTTTTTTAAATAAAATTATAAAAAATCAATTCTGCTACTTTTGTTAAAATATATACACATTTTTTTACTAAGACAAAAAAATACAGAATTTAACATATTATATCCCTCAATAAAATATTTTTTAAACGGATCATTAGAATTCATAAATTAATAACTTAATTGCTTATAAGTTATTAGCAACATTTAAATGTACAATATTTACTTAGTTTTTTTTTTGTATATACGCTAGAAAAGCAATTGATATTTTTTGCTTACTTAAGGAATAAATATTGGTCTTTGGAAATATTCACTAAAGGTATACATTATGTAATTATATACATTACAATATTTATATCTTGATAATATTAATTTAAAAAATATTACTTCTTTCTAAGGAAAAAAGAGGTAAAATATCATTGAACACAATCTTCAAATATTATTGTCTTGGTACGTAGAATTAAAAAAATAAAACCTAACACTGGTTTCAACTTCTTCAATCAATATTGTTCAGTAAGAAATAATCAGATTAATCTCTAATATTGTAATAAAAAAATATATATCACCATCAAGTTTATACGATTTCGAATATTACTCTTAAAATAATGTCTATTTCGAGATCTTAAGTGTTCTCTCTTTATTGACTTGATTCATTATTGTCGCTGTTTTGTGTGATTTAAAAGCAAGACCACTCGAAAAGAAAATCCAAGATAAATACTTTAGATGTCAGGATAAAGAATGTTCAATAAACTGACGTAGGAGCCGACGACGAAGCCCAAAATTCCAAACACCATTATTGCAATGTCCTTCCACAGCATCCACTTGAACTTACCCAGTCGGTCCGGCCAGAAAGTAACAATTTCAATAAGCGGCGGAAAGATGAGAGCCAACGCTGAACTGCTGAAGGCTCCCACGAGCGAAATGACGGCCCCCAAGTTGGGTATGGCCGCCGCCAATGCAAAAGTTACGAAAACGAGACCGGTACGGGTGGCATACTCGCCGAAATAAATTGCTTTGTCGCTGTGTAAACGTTTACGTATTATCGGCCAGACGATGTTCATCGGCACGTAGAATTGCAGACAATAAGACAGGAAGATTGCAATGGCCATCATTAAACGGACCGATTGTGCCAATCTGTAAAATCGGGTTTGCTTTTTATGTTTGTTTTGCATTTGAATTATTCAGGTCGTAATAAAAAGTTCTTTAACAGTAAAAAATGTGGCTTCATTTTATACTGATTTAAAATTTTCTTGTAAATAAATTTAAATGTTAGATTGTTGTACTTCTAAAAATAAATTAAGGTATCTAAATTAAATAATTTAGGGAAATATTTATATTTTTGAAATTTTTTTAAACAAAATATGTGTAAAAATACTCAAAGAATAAAATCATTATATTTAAGAAAACTGTTACTTAACTTTAATCAGAAAAATTTAGCAACAATAATAACTTAATTATTTGTTATTTTATTCGCTTTGGCATTTATTCACAATTGTAAATATATTAAAAATAAGAAAAAATATTTATTGGTTCTGGAGTTATGACTAAAAGCTCCTATCATGTCATGTAAAGTCGCAATTGAGAGCTTTGATTGCTAAAGCCTAAACGACTTTAAGTATTTTATAATTTTTTTAACATTTGGTTAGCTGATTAAATTCTCTATCAAACTACTATTTAATAATTAAACTTGATTATTATTTGTTAATTATAAACAGCGATCAAAAATTTACTTCCCAAAAATTAAAATTGTAAAAATTGAAAAATATAAAAAATATTACTTTGCTCGAAAAATTATTAAAAAATGCCTTTGATTATTTTATTTTTATATAAAACAGCTTAATAAATTAATATTTATCAAAGTAAATGAAATTTTTATTTAAATTAATTACTAATTTACCAATTTAATGGAGTGAATTGCAATGATAGCGGGAATAAACGCAATTGTGAGCTTTTACGCCTACAGGGTGAACGACCATCACCAAAAATTTTTGTTTTTAATCTTTAGATAGAAAATTAAATTCTCTTTTTAACCATGTATAAATGAATAATATTATTTTATCATTAATTGTAAAAAAAAAAACTCAAAGCTGCACCACATATTTTTTTTTGTTTTTGTAAATTGGAATGAAGTGACTTTACCAGAAAATTGTTAAAATTGTATTTGCCAATCATAATTTTATGAATAATTATATATTTAATCAATATTTGTCATATTCGTAAAAAAAATTAACTGAAAGTAATCATTATTTGTCCAATTACATTGAGTGAATTGCAATGATAACAAAAACAAAATATAATTCAATGTTTTATCAATCAAAGCAATATGCAATTGTGTTTATATTTTATTTATCAATTAACTGTTATTAGGCAAATTATTTCACATAGAATTGATAGAATTAAATATTTAATTCAAACACGTTAAAATTGCATTTTTAGATAATTATTTTATTTATTGATTTTAATGAAAATTTAAAAAGTGAAGTAAAACCTTTGAATTAAAAAGTACTTACATTTCGTTTGGAGGCAACAAAAGAGTGACACTACCTAATCTGGCCGAATCCCCATATTTTAAATAACCGAAAAATCCCACAGCAGTGTATAAACATGTCACAATTACCATCCCGGTATTTAGAACGCCATTCCATCCACCGAAATCCTGCGGTGTCTTCATGTTATTTTCTAAAGGCAAAACCTACAACAACAACAAAAAACAAAACCATAAAATATAATTTTTTAATTGTTAAAAAAATATAAAAAAACTTACCACACCAATGCCTTCAAAAGCATAAATAGCAGTTCCAAAATACAATGGTAACTGAGACCACGAAGCAAACGCATTTACCGTGGAAGTATTCGGAAGTCCTTGCAGCATGTAAAAGAAAGTAATGACCAGTCCGCTCGTCGTGAGAATCGAAGCGAACAATGAAGCCGGCGTCAAATATTTCAGTTTCTTCACCCAATTCAGCAAAATCATCGGTATGAGTAAAAGGACCAAGTACCAGGCGACGTGCACGTCGAAGAAGTAATGTTTGATAACGTCATGCAAATTGGCCGCCACGAATACAAAGTACACGCAGCAGAAACCCAATTGCGTGATGCACAAGAACACGTTGATCATGATTCTGAAACTTATATATTGAGCCTCATTTAGCACACAAAGTATCAACAAGTGATTATTACTTGACTAGCTTCGAATACTTTTGGATGGGCTCGCTGCCGGTCAGACAGGCCACCTCGCAAACTTCGGCAAAATTCAGAGCGGGCTTCTGGATGCGTCTGCACAATTCGTGAGCACAATTGACCAGCATGTGCATGCAATGAGTGCAAACGGCACCCATCAATAGTGTGCCAAAGAAACCGACGGCTAATCCGGCGTTGCGAAAGGCGTCGGGCATTGCTAATATTCCGGTGCCGATGTTGCCTTTGAGAAGATGGATCATTGTGTCCAAATTGGATGTGGGAGATTCGAGTTCTCGATTCTGCGTCGGATCGTCCTGCGAGTCCTTGTCGGAGGCCACATTGGCCATGTTCACCACTGCTTGGTCATCCGAATTTCCTTCGGATTCCAACAGCGGCTGCCGTTCCGTCTTCATTTTCGTTTTTTGTTTCGAATTCGCGCTACTCCCTTGGAAGCCATTCGTTTCCTTAAAAATAGGATTCAATTAGTTAAAATGTTATGGAATTTTTGATATTGTCATTATTGAATGATAATTTAAATTAAAAATGTGCAAAATTTGGTTAAAATATAAAAGTTATTAGTTTCCTTTTTATATAAAAAAGGAATGATTATTGTAGCTTTGAAAATTAAAAGAGTTGAAAAAGATATTTAATTAATTTACTTTTTTAAAGTTTAGTAAATTCTGAAATTAAATTTTACATCCTGAGTTTTATGAATTATTAAAATTGAGAATTACATTTTTTATTTAATAAAAATTTGTTTAAGAAAGTGAAAGAAATCTTCATTATATTAAAATGTTCAAAATATTTTTTACGTAATTAAAAAGGTGGTTGACATTTTTTCCTTTTTAAATTAAAGAAATTGCCCTTATTAAGTAAAAAAAGCTGCAAATGAAATAATGATTCATCGATTAATTTGCAAAAAATGCGCAATTTCTAATATTTATGTTCAAAGGTTACTAAAATAAAAACATTGAATTATCTTCGAAGGTTTTAAAGATGTTAGTTATATCTTTCAGGGCAATTGAAAATTGCTACAATTTTTTACCGATTAAAATATAATCAATTACTAAATAAAAATATTTTAAATATCCCAAAAAAAAGATATCAATTATCTAGTTCTGGAAAAATTACACACCAATTTTTCTTTCAACAAAATAATAAAACATTATTTAACAGCACGAGCACCAAAAAAGCGATAACTTAATTATCTAAGTTAATGTCCTGTAACTACTATCAATTTTACCATTCAGAATTTACACTATACTACATAATTAAACCAAAACTCTGATAATAAAATATGTAACCCACAAAAATCAAACAATAACTAGAAATTAAAAGTTTTGCTCGGTAACTTACCGCAACAACGGAAAATTAAAAACAATTACCACAATATTTATAATACGACAAAGCAATTATTTTGAGTAAACGCCAAGGCATAAAATATAAACAAAATTGGTAAATATTTACATAAGTTTATATGATCTTTGAGTATATAATAAATAAAAGAAATCTTTTTTAAAGTAATTTTCCAATCGCTGCACTTTCCTTAAACTTTCCTTATTATTGCCACATAAAGTGCGCATAGATAAAACAAATACCTAATAAGAACGCCAATCAATTATCGCGATAACATTTACATTCATTCTTATTCATTATTTAAACTAATGAAACAGTTTAACAGCACATTTTAATTATGACTAAACTAGACACTTCGCCGACTACCAAAGGTCGTTATCGGTGCCATAATACGAATGCGTGCTCCTAATTAATAACTATGTGATAATTAATTGTAAAGCCTACCATTAATAGTGCGAAAAAATTTGATTGCTAAAAAATTGTCATATCTGAGTTACATTTAGAGCGTCTGTTCAATGTTATTTTTTAATGGCTGTAATCGAAATATACTTTATCGACATACTTAAATGCACATATTAATTACGCACAGTTAATTAGCATTAAATTTTGTTTACAAAGCGGCGTCTCAAGACTCAATGTAAAAGAAAAAAATTGAATTGACGATAACAATTTTAGAACAGAGTCAATTTGGAAAATGCAAAAGAACTTTTCTATTTGATTAGTGGGCTTCGGCCTAATTAATTATGCAATTAAGAATATAAAGAACTGTTTCATTTGTATAATGCAGTTCTATATCTAATGAAATTTTCCACTAGTTTTGTGTCATTTGTCCGCCGAGATAACAACAAATTCCAACACACGCACCCGATAAATAAAATCCATTTTGCGGTGCATTTAAAATCTTTGTAAAAACAATAATGACGTTTTTATGATGTAATTAAAACTGGGAACACGTGTTGCAAATTATTAGATCAACAAATTACGATTAGTCATAAAATATTGGACAAACGATTCGAAACAAAAAATGATAAGTCAGTTAGTAACAGCGCGCTTTCTTCGATAACAAATTTTACGATTGGTACGGGCCAATTTTATGCTAATAAAGTGTTAATTGTTTTTAATTACTGATACCGTTTTGCAAAAAGTAAACTTACAATTATTATTGATCCATAAGCACTGGTAGTCATGGTAACAGATTTTTCACTAGTACTTAAAATAGTTAATAAGTAACTGAAAATTTTTATTCGAGTTGTCTTGTTGAGCGCTTGGTAGTTGACAAGTAAATGCGGTGTTCGGCACAAATAATTCAGTGGTCACCGTTTCGATGGGCTAGACAACTAATTCGTTTATTATATTCATTAGATTGATTCTCCTCCCCTCTCGATCACTTTAACGGCATTAAAGACTTGCGGCTCGTAATGTTGCTGCGGTCTCCACGGGCCATTTTTCGGACACTGATTCAAACAATTCGCAGGGCACTTGCATAATTTTCTCTGCATGTAGATATTTGCATCGCATGAAAAAAGTGAGGAAAAAGAGCGCGCACTTTTATATACTATCGATGCGGTGGAATTTCTCTTATCGCTTTATTACTTATGATAATAATAATATCGACGTATTAATTAATGGGAACTTATATCGTCTCTAACTCAAAATAAAAATTTAATTAATTACTCAATCTCAATGATCATGTTTATGGACGTAAGTCTAATTGCCTTCACCCCAAAAAATATTCGCCAAATCAGTGGTAATTAGTTGGTAGTGGCGAAAACACTTCTGGTTTCTTATCGGTGGAAACTAGCGCAAGTTTTCTGGTTCTTTATAAGCGGGAATTTTCCATTTCGATTCAATATTTATTTTCAAATAAATTTGCTTTCTAAATATCGCTTTATTGGTATTTCATTGATTGATAAAGTGCTGGGGAGTTTTGGGTTCTGATTACATTAAAAATTTACCACTTTTGCAAATAAGTAATCATTCGAAAGTGAAAAACATTAAATTCTTAGAAAAGCTTAATTACAATTAAAAATTTAATTTTAATCCTTTTAAAAACATTTAAAATTTACAGTAATTTTCTCAAAAACTTTCCATGCAATATAAACAACTAATTCTACCAAATATCTAGCACAAATTTTAACGTTTAAATAAAATAACAACAATATCAAACATCAAACATTAAACAAACACGACATTCAACAAAAAAAAATTACATTTGCATGAGGATTCAGCGGTGTTAATTCGTTCATTTTTTCGTATCCTTGATTGGAAGCTGCAAACGCAATTAATGGTTAAGATGTATCTAACCAGCTACATTAAATAGAATTGTTATTAACAATTTAAATTCCGGCGACGAGCACAGTAACGACATCGATGGAAGAATACCAAAAGCAGTGGAAAATTTTTAGGCAAAGAGGATTACGGAGAAAATCCTTTTTCCAAATAAAAGTCTTTGGAAGGACAAAGGGTAAATGGATGCGGACATTAGGGGGTCATCTCTAATAGCCCTTGCGATTGATAATTGCTTAATTGCTTACCCATTATCGCCGTCTTTGTCGTGGTCTGATCTTCAGCATATGCGGCAGCAGGAATTTCTTGAGGCTACTGCTGGCACTGAACCTCTTTGACAGGTTTCCTGCTGCTTGCTTGCTGCTGCCTGCTTACTCAATACAATCCTGCTGGTGGTCGATCGGCGGCGAAGAGCGACGAAACGTTGACCCACTTTTACTCCTCCGCAATAACAATGCTTTGTTTTATTCCGTTTTTAATACTTTTTCTTTGCTTTTTGTTGTTATAATTTGCTATTATTTTTCGTGGAATAGTTTTGTTTTATAATTCTGCGATGGAATAGCTGTTTCTTTTGTAGCTTATTAAAGTAAAAATAAAACTTTTAATGAAGTTTTAGTTACTAAAAAAGTTTTGGATTATTGCAGATATTATTTATTAACTTTGTTTAAATCCTATCAAATTATTAAAAAAAAATGTTGTAAAGGCCGTAGTTAATAGTTTAATTTTCAGAATTTTGAGATTTGCATAGAAGAACTTTAATTTACATCAAAAACTGCAATTTCGGGGTATTTTAGCGAAAAATTAAGTTTTCCAAATACACAATACATTTATTGAAATCATAAATTCTCGAAAAAGAAAAATGCAACATTCAAATTAGTAACAAATAAATATCGATAACATTAATATAAAATATATTACAATAATTCACAATTGCTTATCATAATAAGTTATTTTTGATTTCCCAACGTAAAAATTTCAAATTAAGGCTACTAATTAATAGTTTACATGTACTTTATATAGTATAAAAGCCACAAACTTAAAAAGAAAGAACAGATGAGAACAGCTTATTTGAACTTGTTTTTTTCCATTACTTCGGTTTTGATGTAAAAGTTTTGGTAGAAAATCTACAGTTAGATATAATGTTACTTTAATTTAATATAATACACCTTATTATAAAATACTTTTACAATTTTGGTTTGATTGATGTACTAGCAGTCTATTCTTTGTTCCCAATTTAGGTACTGACTTATTTTTGGTATGTTTTTCTATTATCGGGGTTTTAAATTACTAATACTCTTCAAAGGTATAAAAAATACCTTTGGAAATTTCCTTTTGACGTATGACTTGTAAATTTAATTCATAAAACTACAGTATCGTTTAAAATTTTTTGATCACTCTAGCTGGAAACTAAACAAATTCTACAAAATTCATAATACAGTAAATTTTCTCGAAAAAATTTTTTGAGCATTTTTAGGAAGACAATCCCCAGATATGTTCCTATAATATAAATTTTACAGTTTCCACGAAATTAAAAATAAAATCAGAGGTAGATTATTGCTAAATATCATTACATATAGGCTGGCTTCATTTTGTACGCCCTTTTCCAAATTTCGCAAAGGCAAACAGTACTGTGGAACCTGTAAAAAATGGCCAGAGGCATGGAAACATGGGTGATAATAGTCCAAGCCCACAATCCGTAAAAATGCAACTGTATTGGATGCGATTCGGCCCTACTCTTCTCCAAAGTATTGATTGCCCACATGGCCAAATTAGTTACCAACAAAAAGGTGACAATTTGCCTGGCGGGTTTGCGCCTGATTTGCTCTGGAGTGGCACAGGACCTTCTGGAAGCATCCAAAATAAAAATGGTCTGCGTGGTTGTTTGGACCAGGGAGGCCAAAGCTGTGACTAGTACCAAAATGGTGCTCCTTTGAATAGTAAACTGACTGCCAATAATGGTGAAAGTACTGTAAATGTACATTCCGGTTTGCGCCCCCACAAGCAGAATATTGTCCAGTTGCAAATTGCGACTGCCGTCGTACTTCAGCTGTCTGACCTGCCACATGCCAATCAAAGTGGCCAAAGTGGTGGATCCATACAGAGTCAACTCGGCGATATTCACCTCGATGACTGCCAATCCGACGAAATCTGCACGCGAGATGAGCACGAAGAACAGGATTAATGAAATTATGGTGAGCACCAACAGGAGGATGCCCACGAAGAGTCCTTTGTGCGCTTTAGAGCAGTCCACCGAGTAGTGATGAGGGGTCCTTTTGATATTGGTCTCGCTCTTCATGCTCCTCAGCAGTCCTGTGGGGGGTAGTTTAGAAACGCTGCGCCACATCACGTAAAGAATGGCAGCGCAGATGAGACTGTACTCGATCGTGCAGGGAAACAAAAAAGGAGATGCATCTTGAACTAACGATCCGATTATGTTCGTGCGTCTGCATTCGTAGATCATGTGAGGACCCTTCAAGCCTCGGGAAACTATGTGATGGCCGTGGTCGTGGGCATCAGCCGGATGACTAGCAGGGACGATCGGTAATCCTAAGACGTTGTGCTTGTGATAGGGAATGCGATGGGATATCTTCAGAGTGTTGTTCTCCGGGTTGTAGAATGTGAGGATTTCGTGTTTGGTCTCTTGGACCAATACTGAGAGCCACACTGATAAGTTGGTACCTATCATGTGCATCAAACCGAATTTTGCTGTTATTGTGTGCCGGTTTACTCGCATTTGCTGCAAAATTCATTGTTCTTATATATTTTTTTCTCTTTTTTTACTTAACTTTTGAAATGTACCTAGTGTTTTTTCTATGAATGGGTGCAGTTAAAAATTTATCTAATAACAATCTAAAAAATAATCTAATGACTAGTAAAAATATGAACTACTAAATCTCAATTTTTTTTTTTAGGATTTATAAAAGGAATTAACATAAATTTAATTATTCTTTAAAAAATAAAATGCCCAAAGATCAAATTATTTTGGGGACGCTTTTTTGGGTAGAAAATTGAAAATATGAAGCAAAATGAATGATGCATGAAGAAAATTATACATAAAATAAAAGTTTTCATGTCTTTCCATAATTTCCATAATTTTCTGCTAAAAATAACCAATAAAAATTTCTAAAACCATTAAATAAAAAATAAATTTAGTTTGATTTGCATTAATATATCGCGCCAAAAGTCCAAAACTTTTAAAATGAGTTACCTTTTTCTTAAAAATCCCCAAATTTAAACTATAAAGACCAAATTAATGAAAATTAAATATTAATTTAAAAAAAAAAGTTAAAAAATAATTAACTAAAATCAAAACAAACGCAATTTAAAAAAGTGAAACAGTCATGTTAAAAAGCCAACCCTAAAAGAAATGAGAAAAAAAAAGAACAGCATGAAAAATGTGAACGTTTACATAAAGAGCACTTACTTCGTTGTTGAGGAATATAAAATACATCTGAATAAATATGAAAGCCATACGCGTGACCGGCGTCAACGCCATAAAAATGTTATGGCACTTGGTGTTATGTTCCAGCTCGAAATATTGGCCAAACTCCAACCCCGAATAAATCATACTTCCGATGCCGAAAGCTGCGACACAAAGGAAAGAAAAAAAAAAAGAAACATTGAAAAATTTGCATATAAAAAAGCTTCTCTCTAACAAAAAGTTTCCTTGGTCAATTAAAATGCGCATGCAAATTAGTCGAATAAAAAGAAAAGTTAAGGGAAAACAGACCTACGGCTCCCATGCGTAAATAGAAACTTCCGTAGTTTTGTTTTTCAGGGATCCCTCCGAGCGAAGCCCTCCGTGGCCTATAGGGTTGCGTGCTGGTGCTGTCACTTGCGGTCGTATCGGATTCATTCGAACTTGGTTCTTCTGAACAAAAAATAAAACGAAAGAAAAAAATGAAGAAAAAGAAAAAAAAAATCGTTAGAATTTTTCGCACGATTTTTTGAAACTAATTGAAATTACTTTGCAGTTCTTCCTGTTCCAGTCGTTTCCTGCGATGTTTGTCTCTCAGCAAAACGATGGACATGAAAAAGAGGAAGAGCATGCTTCCTATGTACAAATAGAGGTAATAAATTTCGTAGAACGAGGGTGGAATGTAGGTGGAAATTACTTCTGCCATTGGAAACGCTGTACCCATGACGACCAGCAGTTTACCATAAAGGGCGGACAGAGTTGTCGCCAGAGCATTGCTGAAATTAATTTCTGGCAATCAATTTCCAATTATTACTTATCTGTTACATAGATGTATCAACGCACTATAGCAGTATCATGTTCAAGTTCATGCAATTCATGAACTGGAAATGGTTAGTCATAGTTTAATAATTTACATAATGTACGATTAATTCATTGTGTACAGACGCGTTTTTCTATTGTCTTTGGAAGTTTCTGCGAGCATCAGTTTGCGAGATGAAGAAGTCAGTCGCTTTGGGGATGCCGCTGAAGCCCCAAAAATCAATAGTTGAGATGTGTAAAAGGGAATAAACGATGTGTGCCTTTTGGGGCACACAAAGACTTCATGTTTGCTTTGTTCAATGATTCGGTACTTGTAAATAAATTCATTATTCATTTATCAACAACAAAAAATATTAATTTGTAACTTAAGATAACAAATAATTAATTTTTACTTGTTAAAAAATGGTTTTTGGAACAACTGGAAACTTGATAAAAGACCTAATAAAATAATAATAATATTAAAAATCCTAACTTAATCTTTAAATTTGAATTTAAAAGTGAAATCAGTTTATATTAACTTATTAAAAAAAGTGGTGAATATTTTATTTTGTATAAATATTATTAAATTTCCAAATAGGCACAAATCATTTTTTTTGCGAATTAAAAAGTTAACTTATTTTTTAATCATAAATAACAAAGAAATTACTAATTATTTTGCTCATTACTTTGCAATTGAAAACCTAAAAACTCAATAAAATAAATTTAAAAGGGTGATTAAAAATTATTTAATATTCAAAAGATATTAATTTTTACGTGACAAACCGATATTATTTCTTTTCACAATAAAACAAAAAGTTTCTGTTTAGCTTTAAATAACATAAAAAACAGTAATAATTTAATTCTTCAATTTCGATTTTAAAAGTTGGAAACAATTTAAATAAAATAAAATAAAAGAGTTTTTTTTTCTAAGCAATTTACAATTTTTCCCTGAATGAATAAAAACAATGAATCATTGAATCACAGATCGGAAAGAACAACACCATAAATTACAGCGGCTTTTGTATAATATTTGCACACTAAAATCCACCCCCAAGTTAAACAAAGATTAATGCGCGACGCCTAGAATAGATCAGTATCGTTAGTGAAATTGATAAATCATGTAAACCGGAAGTGGAGCACATACAAATATAAAACTTTTCCCGATTCTCGCTTCCCTGATATACCGATTTACGAGATCAGTAGTAGTAGTACTTGTATTTTTCTGTGCTTTGAGCACAGGGAGGCTATCGACCCGAAGGTCCTTCTGCCATGGTGATGGGGATGCCTACCCAAACACCACTACCCATATCTTGCC
>JASKGO010003553.1:0-10933 GCA_030556065.1 Holobus sp. GC000080 | reverse complement strand
TGCTCATTTTAAGTGTCGATTATCTTACGGTGCAACCGAATCTAACCCTTAAGTTGAAAATCTAAGTTAAGGGACGTTTAAGTTGTGACAGGTAATACGGTGCAACCTGGCATTAATCAGTTATTTCATCTCAGTTATTTCATTTCAAAATCATTGATTTTAGGTTTATTATACGAAGTTCATTCACTTAATTACCTAAATTAATGAAATTTCGTAATAAAAGTAAACCCTTAACGGGATTTTAATTAAATTTTATACAAGGTGTTCCCACGAAAAGTTGTACTCATGTTTAAATGGTGAACTGCTGACTTGAAAAATATCTAAACCGTCAGTTTTGTAATCTATGGGGAACAATTTTAATATTAAATTTAAAAAAAGTCACTTTTTTGAGTTAATGGGAAACTTTAATATTCTTTTTTAATGGTACAGTGGGTCAATAAAATGATGTACCTAATTGTGTTTAAAATCTGTCGATTCGTTTTCAAGATGTCTTTTAATTTTTTTATTAATAGGGCTATTCAGAAAACACAATGGAGTTCCCTTTTAGTTTGAAATATCTTGCAGTTTTTCTTGATGAACTGTGAGGGCTTTTTAGGGATAATTTTACTTAAACAATAAACATTCTTTGGGATGGCTTTTTTATCTTGTCATTTATGTAAAAAGAAAGGCAAAAAATCCTTTAATTTTATTGAAACTAGCCTTTTGACAACACTTTTCTATTTTCTTAAGGGCAACTTGTTTTTTTTACATTTTTTTTATTTGATTTTTTGTTAATTAAATCCCTATGCCTATAGTATATGAAATTTAATGGCATTATAATTATTTTCACCAATTAAAGAAGCGATATAAATCAAAATCAACTTATTATTTTATAATTGACCAAGAATTCATTTGAAAATTACCGTTGGATACTATAAAATATTTATCTTTTGCTGCCTTTTATTATTATTAATGAATTTCAGTTTGATATAAAAAAAAGTACAAAGTATCATGCAATTAATTCTGAATTTAATTGAAAAATTGCTTGTTTTTCATCGCTTTTACACCATTAACTCTAAAATTATTGTATTTAATCAAAATGCGCAGTTGGCGGAATTGATTACGTCAAGCAATTAACTGCGATGTAAACCTGTTTATGTTTTATTTAAAAATTAAATTTCGCCAAATGAAGCCCCAATAAAAAGCGTACGTATACGTAACTAAAGCATTTTTAGTGTTGAAATTGATTGCTCGTTATAAATGCTCAATGGCCTTTTTTAAATCTTTTTTTTATGGAAGAACAGATTAAAAATGCAATTTTCCGATATCAGCATCTCTGGTACACGTTTCGAGAGATATTAATTTCGAATTTTACAATTGGCATCCACAGTATAAACGCATATAAACGGCAATATCCACGCACATTCGATGAAATTCCATTGCCGGCCACAAAGACTGCGTCGGGGGCGGCGCGTTTAATTAAATTGTGAATCCCGTGTGTCACGGCAAGTGCGCACACATCGCGCAACTAATAGTAATGAATTAGTATTTCTGTCTATCTGTCCTCTGGATGCATAGTACGTGTGGGTGGGTGTGCGTGTTTGCATGTGTATTGTGTCCAGTCGCTCTCTATAAATACGACTTGGACATAAATTGATTCTTCACGGTCCATCGCACGCACTCTAATAATGGTTGTGTCCGTTGCAGGTTGCTGGCGCTTCGATCGACAGCAAGGATCATCAGCTGCTGGTGGCGGCAGCGGTGGTGGTGAACTGCACAGGCGCCTTCCTCGGTCGGTGGCGACATCGCCGCAGTAACGCAAAGACTGCTGCTGCGAAGAGTGCGTACACTTTATCGGCTTCGCGTTCTTCGCGTGTCTTCTTTCTCCTTTTTCGCGCGCGTATTAAACCCATTGTTTTTCCGTTACATATACAGTACGCGATTTGTTGTTTGAGTTTTTCGGTTTCTCGTGCGTCGTCACCGCCTTCGTTCCTTGTTGTCGGTGAGTGCGCCCTTTGTTTTCCTTTTGTTCGTTAACTGTTGGGCCAGAAAACTGCAACTGCAACGTTTCGGTGGATGACATGGTGCGGTGTTTGTAGTGATCTTCGAAGGACTAAAGGTGTTCTCTGAGTATACGCGGGCTAAAAATGACCAACGCTCGGAAAAGTCCCGCAGGAAGGAGAGTCCTGGCTGTGCTGGTGCTCTTTGGATGTGTCGTTTGCGAGGCCAGTTGGCAGGAGAATGTCAGGCCCAAGATGTACGTCCAATTAGGTGAGTCTATCAATCTTTTTTCAAATGGTTTCCTGTTTTTTGTTTTTACATTCTGTTTACTAAATTCGTGTTTTATATAAAAATGTCCTGTTTTATTTATTTTTAAATTGACTTCAGTAAAGTTTATGTTTGTTCATTTTGTTTATGTACTCGTATAGTGTAACTATATACTGTATTCATTATTATTGGAAATGAGTAATTTTTAGTTAGTCACATTGTTGAACATTAATTTTGTTGCACCAGGTGACAAATATAAAATTAGGTTTAGCTTCAGTATAGTTTTTATATTCGTTTTCTGTGTGGAAAATCGATTTGTTAAACAAATGGCCATTTTTATGGACGTATAAATGCACATTTGGTTTATTTGTTTCATTAGTTTTATAGTTTATTGCTTTTTATGCACTGATGCCCTGATTTAATGCTCCTTTTCATAAATAAATAGTAATAGCCATTGAAAAGCAAACACTGCATTTGTATAAACAATGGCGGAAAAATTAATTATTCCTGCTTCAATGTATTATTTTCATAATTATAATGTAAAATGGTAAAATCTTTATTTTTTATTTTTTTTTCAATCTAAGAAAAATTAATAAAAATTTTCCTAGTTGGTAATGTACCTCACCACACTTTATTAAGTGCCCAATAAATGTTTGTAAACTTATTTTAGTCTTGAGCCCCAAATTAGTACAATGAACTTCTTGACAATTAGATGTATAGGGGTTGCAACTTAATTGGTGTATAAAGGGTACAGCAATACATTACTTAATTAAATCTTTTTTTATTGCTTTTGTTTACTTTTCTCTACTCCAATTGAACCACTAATATTAAAACATTACAAATAGCAATTTTGAAAACATTTCAATTCTGTAGATGAAATTCCTAAGCAAGTTTTCCAAAAGTTCATTAAAAGGAAAACACATTAGATGTAAAAATTTAAACTTAAGTTTAAAAAGAACGAAAAAAGCAGCAGCATCTTTGGATGTAACCGCACGAGAAACTGTAATAAATTCGAAAAGTTCGCAAAGCTTAAAATGCAAGGGTGCGACATTAAACAACTTTTCGCGCGTGTTTGTGACGCCAGCGTCGGCGTCCTTCTCTCTACTTGGAAAATTTGTCGAAACGGATGAAGCCCTCTTTGCGTCGCCATCGTGTTTGTTATCTGAAACACTGTATGTGTGCTAACGGTTACGTTCGTACTGGTGCCTTTTAAGGGTTTAAGGGTGGCGGCGGTATAGGAAGGAAAGAAAAAGGAGATGAGAGTTGAACGGGCGGTTGGTTACCTCCTCGCGTGTCTCAACTGTTTTTACATCTGTGTGAGCGGTGCACTACGAGAGGATATAAATCTTATTTGTGTCTTGTGTCCCGTGCTTCTGCTGCTGCTGCTGCTGCCGGCGCATACCACCCCCTCGTTTGTACCGGTCGGCGGTTTCACCACCCCCCGTTCGGGGACGTCATAAAATTTCTCACTCAGCATAACGAGTATATTAATGTCTGTTCCCTTGTGAGCACTACGACATTTAACTACGTATCATCCCTCTATTTCTATGTGCTGCTGATGTCCTATATACACGTGAGGAAATTTATTGCTGCTTTATTTTTTCGTTTGTTTTGTTTTTGCCGCTTGTTATGACCATTTATCTCTTTGAGCGAATACTTGTGAAAAATGAATTCTTTTTTCTTCTTGTTCTTCTTTTATTTTATTTTTTTTTTGCCTAAAAATGTTAAAGTAATCAATTGGAAATCAGGAATTCAGTTATTAATTGCGGTTTATTAATGTAAATGTCGTATAGCTGTAAGCATATTTGAATCAGAGCGAAATAAGCAACTGGGGCATTGCATTAGACTAATAGCTGACTTAATAATGCGAATTATCTCTCATTTCCAATTTCGTTAATTATCCGTTAATTAATATAAAAATATTAATCCGATAGCGGTTATTTGGCACATCAGTTATGTAAGCTTCAATTCGACTATTTGAATTTTCATTACAATTACTACAATATTTAATAAAAACGAAAAGTTTATATGAAACTTAACATCTGCAGCAAAGAAGAAAACTTAATGTAGACATATCTTCAAATCAACATATCAAATGACATAAAGTCATTCTTATGATTTTATTTACGATACGCATGTGAAGAGTACAGTAGACAAGTGGCAGTAGTGAAGTGCAACGACACTTTAATGGATACCAATTGACCAAAGTAAAACTCATGCATGCAATAAAAAAACAACAGTATCAAAGAAGCGATGCGGGCTGGGTTTATGAAGGGCTTACTAAGCGATTTTTAAAGTTATTTATTGTTATTTTCAGCCAACCTCACTTATATTTAAACGATATCGAAATGTTTAGTTATTTTCCTAATTAAAATGTATTTTTAATTAAAAATTCTGCGGAGGGTGTTGCACAAGGTTCTCGTTGGTTTAGGGAAATTGCGAAATAAATTCGTTGGAAAATTCGAGCCCTAATTGCTTTAGTCGCCTCAAATAATTTATCTCTATTTATGTGCTCATAAAAACGTCCGAGTTTGTTACTTATATTGCGCTGTGCCGTGGAGCCTGCATATACTCCGATATCATGCCAAGAGCAAGAAGCAATGTAGCACCACCACAACCCAAATTTACTTCCATATTATTATCTCTGCGCACTCTGTGTACTGGTCTCTTATTCCGCACACCAGGCGATAAACAGTTTTTCCGCGGAGATATAAATGCAAATCGAAAGGGTTGTTAACTTTTTGCTTTTCGCTTTTCTATTTTTTTTCCTATATATAACAGGTTTTTTTTGGTTAAAAAAATAAAATACAATTCAAATTTTGAATGTTTCTTTCTCAGCAATTTCCTCAAACCGATTCAATAAATATGTGGCGACAAATAAGTCAAATAAATCTGGAGAGCATAAGTGCTGAAAGAAGGAAAAATAAATTCGGGGTGACAAACATTTAGCTTAACATTTCGAGACACTTAAAAAGAGAGAGGAAAAGTTGCGTTGTACGCAATGTTCGTATAATACGTCGATATTTTCTTAAATAACACTTTTGGTAAGACGAAGGCCCGTACAACCAACCGCATCGTTTATTTGATTTACTCCGGCAGACTTTAATGTGTACGATGCGTGTGAAGAAAGCGATGAGGGTGAAAACCTTTGTTCTCTCGCGTATATAGATTTTCTGAAAAATATATCTTTTCAGCTGGTGGAGTTTTCATAGTCTGTATAGCAGTAGCGCGGTTAGACATGGTTTGATAGTTCTTCTTTCTTCTGCTCTATTCTGCGCCACAAAAGAGATACCCGTGTAGTTACAGTTAGTGTAGGGACGAATGATGAAAAGCTTTTCGGCCGCTCGTTAAATTAGTTCTATTTGTTTTAAAAATAGATAGGATGAAAGGAAGCGGGCAAAGGGTAATCTAGATGTTAAAATGCGCACAAGGGGTGACCGGCGGCACGCACGCACGCAATTGTTGAATTTGTTATACGCCACCGATGTGCACCCCCTATTATACGAGTACGCGACGTCTATGGCGTTACGAATGAAATGAATGTGCAGAATTACAAATTCAGTTTGCATTTGCAAATTGCAATCAATAGAAAGGTTTTTTCTGGCTTGGAAATTCCCAATTAAGCTGCTCCTATTTAGATAAATAATAAGCCAACTAAAAATGGGGAAAATAATGCGTTTAAAATAAGAAAGGCGAAGAGCAGAAGAAAACTAATGAAAAAGAAAATAAGAAGGGACATCTTAAGGTGGCGGTTGACATTCGCGACTTTGCTCGCTGTGCTGTTCAATGTTTAACGAGAAGCGGGAAGAGCAAGCGAGGGTGAAAAAAAGCGAAACCGTGAACGGAAAGCGATAGTGTCATTTTCATTAAAGTTTTTCTTTTCGCCTTTGTATGCGAGACGCCCTGATGTTTTTCCCAGACTTTTGCCGAAGAATTTTTTTGATGTGCAGCCTGCGCGCTTATTATTTTAATGCGTTTCCAAAAGTTTTTTTTTCCCGTTCGACCCAAAAGGAAATTGCCGCTATGTTAGCTGTCTCTACGCCACTGGATAAATTACTGTTTTGTGGAAAGTTGCTTGCCGGAAAACCATCATGGAATTTCCTATTCAGGGTGTATTTTGTAATTTTCTTTTATTTATTTTTTGTTATTACTTAAATTGTTTTTCTTATTGCAAATTTTAAAATAGATTAAAAAAATAAATTAAATTGTTTCTGTTTTTCTGTAACAACAAATATTTTGAAAAAAAAATCATTTAGGGGGTTATTTTAAAAGCTCTGTATCGCATGGAGCAGGGTTGGATCGATAGGATGAGACCAGTATAAGGGTGGTAGGCCGAGTTATATGATACTTTTAATAGGATTAGCAAAATTACAAAGTGTTTATTGAGAAAATGTTTAACTCTGCAGACTGTTTTGCGTCAGAGTAACTTTTCCTCTGGAAACTGACTCATCGTCAGCTTTTTCTGCTTTCCCTTTTGCTTTTTTTTTCGTTAATTTTCTCGTCCTGTCTCTCTGTATGGTGGAGAGGCTGTTTGCCAAAAATGCGCCCGAATAAATACATCTGCGAGCGGTCGATATGCGCTTTATGACAATATTAAATTACTCTCAGTTATCAATTAGCTAATTAACCTATCAGGTTTATTTATGTCTTTGTTGTTTCAGCTCTGTTTGCTTTTCCCCACTCGGTTTATTTCTCTCTATATCATACAAATACAGTACAATTTGTTCACTGTTCACACATTATGCGTTTTTCGTATAATTTATTGTTTAATCTGTTATTGCCGGTCCATTTATTTTATCCATTTGTTTATGGTTATTTCAGCTATTAAATAATTTTATTATTTATTTTCATAAAATGCTGATTATCATTTTTAAACTTAAAAATAAACTATTTTATTGATGCACCTTTTTTCTTTAATGATAATAAAAAATTAAATTATATATATAAAAAAAGAAGAATAAAATAAAAAATAAAAATGAAGAAAAATTTTGAAAATATTAAGTTTGGTCTTTTTGCAGTGTCAAAATGCAAGACTTGAGTAAAAAGTTGGATGATTAATTTTCCGCTATCAGCGGGAAAGTTTCGCGGGGTAAATTGCACGATAATCATAATCATAATAATAATGAACAACAAGAACCGCTAACTGTAATAATTTAAGTTGCTGAGCTCGTACTAAGCACAAAAAGGCTAATTGCATATTCAATAATTCTATTTTCTTTTTTGTTTTATATTGTTTCAGGTGAGTTGCTTTCACATTCAGTGGCTAAGCATATGGCACACCCTTCTGATGCGCTCCTTCTTTCCAACCATTTGCTTCTGTCTGGTATTCTGGTATTGTTAATATATAATAACCGTAGGAAATAATTTATCTCGCATACTATATACGCAAGCTGCACCAACATTTAATATTTTCTGACCCGTAACTGACACTTGAAGTTATTAACTTTTGCGCTTTTTTACGGTTTCTATTATAAGACAAAACTATTGATCCATTTTATAGTTCGTATTAAATCTATTATAAATTAAATTTTATTTAATTATATTATAATATTAAAATCTATTGGAAATTAATTGAATTTTCATCGGTTCACTAACTTTTTTTTCAGAATAATTTACCCTTTAATTAATTTTTTTAGAGCAAATTCAATTAAAGCAATTATACAATACGCAAGCCAAAACGGCAGTTAAATTGCCTTTGGGATTTAATTAAAATGGTTATTAATTGCGAGGACGTTATTAATTAATTATTATCACTCAATTAAAAATTAATGCAAATTAATTTCGCCAATTTGCAACGTAAGACATGGCCCCTTGAAACTTCTCTTCTTCGTTTCTTTTCCGCATGTTTTGTACCTCTAATACAACCTTACAGCAGAAGAAGTCACGAACGAACGAACAAATATTATATTCTGGGATTTAATGCGCGCCGACGCCGAACCGATTGTTTATTTATTACGCGAGGCGAATAAAACAAACACTCAATTATTTCGTTATCAGAAACATAAACATAAATCAGTAATTGCATCACGCAGGAAGCGCTCATTAACATTCCCCGCTTATATATGTAGTATACATATAGTGTATACTGTATGTATTAAATGTGGCGTTAAAATAAATTATAATAATGGAAAAAACAGCAGCGGAAGTTGTCTGAAATGTCAACGCCGCGAATTCGGGACCAGGTTCCACTAGGTGAAATTTATTCATTGGATTTGCAAAATTAATGTTGGCAATTAAGATTGCTCACCATAGTTATTCACTCGTTTGCTCACCCGTTGAGGATTTAAAGGATATCGGCCGGCATTAGAGGGTGCGTAGTAAATAAGTATCGGATGGATTTCGCTCTCTCTTATTTCTCGGACATTATTATCACTAATCTGTTTGTGCTTAGACAAAGCACTGAAATGCAACTACCATACAGAAGTCGGATGTGTAGATCCAGATTTATCTCTAATGGTCAATGATTAAAAGGCATCTACATATTTTATAGGCGGAAGAGAGAAAGATAGGGTGATCGATTTGTAAATTGAAACGCGTAAATCCCGTTCGTGACTTTGGGTCATCGATCAGTCACTCACTTAGCCCATTTCTGCCTACTTACTTTAGATATGCACTTGTTCCTTACAATGCCAGTTGCCAAGCAACCAATTTGTTCTTTTTTTAACCCTGTTTTTTTTTTAATTTAGTAGTGGTTGAAATATCACAACCAAAGAGTTCTTAAGTGAAAATTTTGCAATTTTAATAATTGAAATCTTTGCTTGTAAACTCGTATTTTTTTTTTTTTTAAATTAAATACTAAATAATTTTAATAGCTCTATTTTTAATAAGTGCATTTATTTATTAAACTTTTATTAAATTTTGCTTTGTTAAACAGGCGGATTACGAAATGCTTTTCCTATATTATCTTAATTTTTTAATGAAACTCCCTGATGATTTTTTAAAAGTTAAAAATAATTTAAAAATTAAGTTCAAATGAAAGGACATTTTAAGAACTTTAAATGTAAATTATAAAAAGTATATTTTAAAATATTTACGTTTACAAAATCGTAATTTTGTATTATAACTTTTATATCGAGCACCCTGGATAAACTAAAATAATTTTGAATTGAAGTCATAATGGACATGAATAAGCCGGCGAAGAAAAAAAAAATTATATTGAATTGTTTACACAAAATCTCGACTTTCTCTGCTAATGCACCTCCCCTGTATAGTGCAGTTTTGTAGTTAAAAAAAAAATTAAATTCAATTAAAATTTGAAAATAATTGATCATAAAAAATTATCAAAAAGGAAATTAATGAGAAACGATTTTATGATATTTTATTAGCAATCTAAGTTTGGTGTAAATGACATTGATTTCGTTTTATGAGACAGCAATGGCCCATTTCGGTGGACGCTCGAAACAGGCAGCGAGCAGTGAGAAATGTGCATCTGCTAGATGATAAGGGGCGGGATGGGACGGCCAGGATGCTGGAAAAGGAGGAGGAGGAGAAGGCAACGTTTGCTGTTTTAATTAACTTTTCAATTAAACGTGTTTTTCGTCGTCGAATTTACATACTGTATAGATATATAGGCATCTGCGGAATAAATAGCGACATAACGACCCTATACCGCCAGCACACCCACGCGCCTCCCCCATCCCCCATCGTAACACTTGCCCCATTTCGTTATTGCATTTATTATCGGCAAGAAGCGTAATATAAAGGACTGGGAAAAGTCACGCGCACAAAAATTTTGTTTACCTTTTATTGCCGATATTCAAAAAATTAAAATTAATTATAATTTTCTATATTAAAAGGAATAAAATTCAAGTAAAAAGGTAAAATAAAAATAAAATTAATAAAATGTGTTTTAAAAACGTTCGTTTGAAAAAATAATTGGTACAAATGTTCGGGGTGAAACAAATCGGCGAGTAAATCATGAAAAGTTTCAATTAAAAATTATTGGGAGTTTTTATTGCGCGATTTTAGGGCGTGCGAGTGAGTAAATTGATAGCGCCGGCTTTTCGCCGTTTGTTCGCCAAAGTTATGGCGCAATTAGCAAGGGGGTTGATTTTTTATTTTTAATGAATATTGTTTTGCTTGACGTACATTCAGTGTACAGTGTGTACACATATGCGGTTGCGATAATAAATGCAAATGTGTTCCTACGATGGTATATAGTTATACATATAGTATAACGTGTGATGGAAGGGTTGTTGTTGCACTATGTTGTTGTTTATTGTAAAGGGGGTGTTTACGATCGACTAAAGTTTTTACTGCATCACGAACAATTACAATTTTCCTATTAAATTATTATCGTACGTTGCGTGCCATTGTGGGCCTCCACCCCTTTAGAAAGCACTGTTTTATAATTATATATATTAGGCGAACATACCTAGCGAAACGTCTATCTCTTAATGATAATTAAGGCTTCAAACTTTCGTTAAAGCATTTAGTTTCTCATGCAAATGCAGCGAGTAGTAATTAAATATTTATGCAGATTACAAAAAAATATTTCTCCTTTTTATATATTATATAATATATTTTTTTTTTGTAATGTTTTAACATGAAATGTCCATTAGGTTTTGTTTTTTAGTTTGCCAGGAGTTTAATTAATGAACTTTGTAACGTTAATTTGTTTCAAACAACACACTTTGCCTTTTATTTTGGCTACAATAGTTTATCAAAGCTAATATAGTTAATTAGT
>JASKGO010003552.1:0-14084 GCA_030556065.1 Holobus sp. GC000080 | reverse complement strand
TTGCTCATTTTAAGTGTCGATTATCTTACGGTGCAACCGAATCTAACCCTTAAGTTGAAAATCTAAGTTAAGGGACGTTTAAGTTGTGACAGGTAATACGGTGCAACCTGGCATTAATGTCCTTTTTTTAGGTTTATTTTGCAATTCCTTTAATTTCTGTAATATTTTGATAAATCATTAGAAAATTTTCAAATTTTCAAAGTTTTTAAGTCATCATTGACAATTTTTATATTCTTTTGTAAAATTTAAACATTTAAATAACTTCAAATATAAAAAAATTAACTAATTTAATCACTTTATCTATTTTTTTAATTGCTTTTGAGCAATAAAGTTAATTTAAAAAGTAATTAAAATAAATTTTGAAGACTTTTATCACTGAAAAAGAGAAAAGAAATTCTAATGGTTATTTTACATTTTTTTAAAGTTCTTTTTAAGTAAATTTTCAATTTTGTTAAATCAAAGAAAAGTTTTACAAGAAATCTTTTCAAAAATTACTAGAAAACTATTAAAGAAAGTTTTCAAATGTCATCATAAACATTTTATTTACACTTTAAAATAATTTTTTAAAATTTTAATTTTAAACTTTAATTACTTTAATAACAATGCAAAACACAATTAAATTTTATTCATTATGTTATCTATTTTTTTAAATCCTTTTATCCTTAAAATTAAATAAAAAATCAAGTACAATTAAAACAATAATCACTAAAAAAAGGAAAGAAAAACATCTAAAGATAATTTTATACCTTTGAAATTTTTAATCAAAACAGAAATCTCTTTTATTAAAAAAACGTTAAATTTCCGAACAAAATTTCCAAAAAAAAATGAGGAAAGCAATTAAAATATAATATTTCGAAGTAAAAAATCAATATGGGCAGTTAAAAGCTACCGAATCCGATAAGTGATTACTAGGAAGCGCATTTCACATTTTTTTTTTCGATTACCATTAAAGATAATATTTTATTATTTGGGTGTTACCAATTAGAGGCCTTGCATCGGGCACCGAATGCGGCCGGCTCCTCTTCGAAAGATGATTATTATTAGAAACCCGTCGATGCGTATCATCTGCATGCATCTTTAGCCTTTACCAATATAAAATATTAGATATACGAACAACACACCTTATTGCCTGTACCTCAACATATTACACCACATATAACGCGATATCATAACGACATTCTGGTAGCCGATAGTTTATTATTGTTGCTGCGTTCTCATGTAACACACATATTAAAGGCGAGCGGATTGATAAGTGTATTATGGTAGTTCACCGGAGGCTAGGCGCGCGTGTAATGATGAGCCCAGTTTTATGAAAGAAATTTACCATTGCATTACAAATTACGTTGTGGGCGAATAGCTTTCGACTTCTCGCTTCTTCTTCGTTATACCCATTTTCCGATTGCTCTCTTTACTTGTTAGCGCTTGTTCATCAATTGCAGCCACTACTATTACAGTGAACAACAACAGCAGAGTACAAACTGTGCAGAGCACAAATGAGCGAAGAAAAAAGCATCCTCTGTTGTTGTTGTTGCTGTTTGTTGGAAACAACTGGTAATGAAGCTGGGTATATAGTATATGCAGTTTTAGGTGCCGCTCTGCAAGAGAAGCGTCTAGTGCTCCCGATAGGCCTTTTCTACACACACTACACATGCATAACGAGTGCAGAAAATAGAAGCGGGCGACACTTATAACGATGCAGTCGGACCGATAACGTTCAATCGAACGTGACTATTTTTTAGCCCTTTTGTCTTTCGCAGTTCGCTCTCTTTATGCGCCTTACTCTGCTCTCTTGTCTTTTAATCTGTTCCTCTAAGTCTAAGTTAACAATATGTGTGTGCAAATGAGAATATACTTCTCTCTATCTCTCTCTCTGTTTCTCGGCTTATTTCTTGTTTTATATGTCATCTAATACATTATGGTTGTTCTCAGCGTTTCCGGTATTTTAAACACAACTTGTCTTTTACTCAATTAAAGACACATAGTTTGTGTGTTTACTTTAATTGTACGTTGGCTATTATTTTCGCTGATTTCAGATAAATTTTTATTTGCTCTGTGTGTTTTGTTTCTCACTGGGGGGATTCACTTTTGTAAATTGCAATTAAACCGAAAGTATTAATTACACTGTCGTTTTCTTTTTTTTTTTTTTATTCCTCTTATTCGGTTGTTCTAAGACTTAGAATCTAAGTAATGGATACTTTATGGATTTTACAATCGTTTAATTGGTACTAGTCATTGTTTTTTTTTATATTCAGTCTTTATTTTTTTTTTAAGAATTTTTTATTTATTTTAATTTGTGTTAAAATAATTAATGTTGCGGTATTTTACAATTTTTCTGTTTAATTTCTGGTACAGGGTGATTTATTAGTGGAGGAAAGTAAGATTGTGGCAAAACTATTCAATAAAATAAATTTTTTCTTCACCTTCTTAAACATATTGTGGAAGACAATAATTTAAAATTATTTTTGGTAATACTGGGAGTTAGATAAAAAAGCTATACAATAAAAAGTTATGTTTTTATTTTAATAATTTTTATAATTCGCTTTTTAAAATTAATAAATAATATTTTGCAAAGAAATAATTTTGATTCTTTTATCAATCTTTTATTTTTTCTTAAGTTTAATATTTTTTGTCACATTATTTATTAGTTCTTCTTTTCTTAATTTATATATAAAATTCCTTTTTCAATTTGTATTTATTTTTTCTTTATTTATTATTTATTTTTAATTAATTATTTATTAAGATTTAATAGAAAAGTTTTTGCCATAAAAAGTAAATTATTTTTTGTTACTTTTTTCAAAGAAGAAATGGGTAATTTAAATTTACTAGTAAGAAACAAAAAATCATAGAAAATGCTCATTAGTTAATTAAAATTAGAAATTCATTGTAAAATTATTGCAAAATTTAATGATCTTTTCTTATGCTTTAACCATTTTAACTTTAAGCTTTTTCCTTTATTTTATTAATTATTTCTTATTGAAAAGAATTTTTTTTTAATGTAAACACTGTTTTCAACTTAAATAATTCAATTTAAATTCCAAAAATATTTATTAGGAAATATATATTTAATATCAAATTCACTAATAATCTAACGCACAGAAAGAACATGTAAATGTTGCCTTTATTATATCACAAATGTAATCGCATTTAAATAATAGACTAATTAAAGACAAAAGCGTATAATGGGCATGTAACAAGATACAGGTACGTTATATGCAGAAGGAATACATAAAGCTATAGAGACTGGAGAGATAGAGGTATTCTCCGACGCAAACATAAATGTCAATGGAGCTTTATGACTCTGCTTACGATTATAAAACAATGGCAAACTCTATGATTGATTTTAATATTACCGCGCTTAACAACTGTATTATTGAAATGCGCCAGAGTATAGAAAAGTAAAAGTAAATTATGCCTGTTGAGCGCATTAAAAGCCGCGCGTCTTGTGTATATACACTCCATTTTCATTCATGTTCCATAAATATAGTGCATTATTATTCCTTATATAACGATATAATAAGTCACGACCACCAAACAAAACTCAAACTATATTGTTCATAATAGATAAATATTTGATTTTATATGCGCATCTTTTAACATTATACAGGGTGAAATATTTCAATGATTCATTAAAATTGCCACTAAACTATTCAATATAATGCATTTTTTTGTCTTCTCTGGAAACCATTAAATTTTTGAATAAAAAATTAGATTTATTAGTGAAACAAAGCTTTTCCTTTTTAAATATTTTTTCTAAATAAAAAAATGCTTTAAGTTTAGAGAAAGTTTTATAGTAAAAATATTAGAATTATTGGATATTTAAAAGGAAAATCATAAGAAAATAATATGAAAAGATAATTAAATTTTAATTTTCATTTAATTTCTTTATATTAATTTTTTATGAGCTTTTACTTATAATTCATTTGATAATAGCAAAAAGAGTTTTTTTTTTCTTTGTAGAATAATTGCAATAAATTAAAAAAAAGTAATTTTGTGCTACTTAAACTGAAAACCCGATTTTTTTTTTTGAAATACAAATAACTTAATAATTTAATTTAACCGTTTTCAAACTAATTACTCAGTTAATAAGTACAATGAATGCTTTATAATAAAAAAATATTTCTAAGAAAGGAATGCATAAAAAAAAACCTCTTAAATTTTAGTAATTTTACAATTAATTTCTGTAATTTTATTTCCTATAAGAACATTTATTATAAATTCATTTGTTATTATTAAAAACATACCATTATTTTACATTTTTCTTCGATTAAAAAAATCAATTATCTTAATAAAACCATAATCTAAATTTTCGGAAAGTTTTGTTTAGAAATAAAAAAAAACTGAAAAAGTAAGTTTAAATTAAAAAAAAAAAAATTGAAAATTAATTACTAATTAAAAAAAAAGGGAAAATATGAAATTTGTGAATTAAAAAAAACTCGGACAAACGAAGAGCAAAGTTCCACCAGTGGAAAGAATGCACTCTCACGTCGTGTTTTGCCCTGTGATGGCGCAAAACCATTTTTTGCTCGTTGCTCGTCGCAAGCGACACTTATAATTGATATAAAATATGACCGATTCGTCCTATATTACAAAAGTTTACCACGTCTACCACGTCTACAAGAAGAAGGCAGTGAGAGCCAATTCAGGCAGGCTGGCAGGCGTGTTGCATTTTCAGCGCTTAAAATAAGAGGGCCAAAATTTTTAAAGTGTGTACAACGTCCCCGCAACGCAAGACACTCTTTCTCGCGAGCGAAAGAAAGAGCGAAAGCAATGGGAAAGAAGGAGCAAGAGAGGCGCAGAGACGTGTAATTATCACACTCGCATTCCGCCTTAATAAGACCTTACGTGCATTGATGGATGGCCGAATCGAACACCTATTGAACTATCAGTTTTTACTCGCGTCGCGTCCTCTTAACAACATTTATATTCGGCTCCCGCTTTTGACTTGCTCTTTTCTCTTGCACTCTCTTGCCACTGCTACAGCTACAGCTACCAAATTACAAAAATTTATGTAATAAAAAATGAAAATAAAAAAATCAAAATAGAATATCCAATGTTTGATTGTACGTACAATACTATGTGATGTCTACGATGGAAAAGCTAATGGAAAAAATGTTAATTATTTACGCTGAGGGCGATTATTATACTTATTACGCTCGTTATTAACGTTATTTACAACAATAAGATCGCTCGTTTTCTAAACACATATACTATACTAGCTGTATACATAATGTATAGTGGGATAGGATACATAGGACCGAATCTATGAGGCATATAGTGCGCGCTCGTTGATCCTTTTTTGATCCTTTAACGAGCGCGCATTATCTGCTCCAGCACGGGTAATAAATAGAGTTGCGGCCGGCGGCCACTTTACTGCAACCACAGAAAATATAAATTAAGCAGATTAAAATTGAGTGGAAAGCAGGCGAAATAATATGCGGTAAATTAGCCGCAAATGAATTTTCACGCGCAGCGCATTATTTTATTATGTAGCAGCAAAAGCAGCTTTTATTATTAATACATTTTGCGCTTTACTTTTTTTCATTTTCTTGTTCGTTCGAACGCATTTAATATGCCATTATTAAGTTTTTATAAGTGAAATTACTTAAATTTATATTAAATATTTACATTGATTACTAATTTAGCTACATTAAAGTAAATTTTCCTATGGGCGTTTAAAAAAAATCTTGATTGGGAAAATTGCAGTAATAAATTAAGTTTTAATGCTTATTTTAATGTTAATTATCTGACAATTACTAGTAGTTTTCAAATTTTTATTAGATTATCACATTGTTGCTGTTATGAGCAGCAAAATTGCGTTGCAATTTATTTTATTATATTGCCGCGATATAAGGAAGTTGCACGTTAATTATTTGTGGGTATTTTATTGGCCATTTGTTATTGTTTTATTCGCAAATCAAATACTGTAAATTTTGATTACTTAATGACTTTTAATACTTTTTAATTTCTATTACTTTTTTTTTCTAGAGGTTTTAATCAATTGTGTTTATAATTAATTACGCAATTGTAAAAAATAGTTGAAATGTAACAGTTAAATGAAAAAAGAAAAAGAAAGCCTGAAGATACAAGAAAAAAAAACTTGGTTATTGAAATATTAATTATAATTAGTCGCGTCAGGTGAAACTTCTTTCTTTTAAGTTGGGTCCTCGAGGTACCTTCTTGTGTGATATATGATCGGAGGAATTAAGAGCGACAGAAAACGTGTGTGGTCCTTAATAGACCAAAAAATCTAATAAAGAAACTGGAGATTTTTTTTTTTATTGAAAACTTTTTCATTGTTTCACAACATTTAAACTTTTCTTTTGTTTTATTTTCCATTGCTCAATTAAAAGAATAATATTAATGTAATACAAAAGCAAAGTGATTTAAGAATTGTTTTCACTTATAAGAACAAAATAAGATTTTTAAGGATAAATGAAAATCACATATTAAAAGAAAATAAAAGTTAGAAGTATATAACAGAAAGAGATTAGGAAGCAAAGAAGCTGCAATGAGAGCAGCGACAAGTTAATTAAGGATAATTTATTTGGAACTAATTTATTGAAAAAAAATAACTAAAATCGGTCTATTAGTTTTTTTTTTATAAACAAATTTGTAAAATTATTTATAAAGTCGCAACTTAAAAAACGAAAAACTTTAATAACTTTTGAACTAAGTAAGATATTGTAACGAATTTGATGTCATATTAAAGGTAATTAACCCTATTATTAGAATGTTTTAAAAATATATTTTTACATTTCTTTCTTGAATAAATAATTAAAACTATAAATTTAAACACCCTGTATAAAATCAAAAAAATTATTAAAAATAAAAATTTCTTTGACATAGTTAAAGGCAAATTATTCAGCTTTAATTTGGTGAAAAAAGCATTAAAATCCGTCCATAGCTTTAATTTTTATAAACAAATTAGTAAAAGTACTTTTGGTTTCAGAGTGTCGCTACAGTGTTATCTAGGGACCGCCACTTAGTTGGCGGTGGAAGTTGCAGCGGCCATTTTTGCTCCAAAAAGTGGATGGGGGACCGCCGTTTTGTACCGATTAGTAGCAATTAGCATTAACAATAGAGCTTGACATGGTGATGACAGGTCGTTTTGTAAGCAATTAGCACGCAATTAGTGATTACAAGTAAACGTTTAAATATACCGTGCGTTACTAGAGATTAATTTAAACTGAACCAATTTAACGGCTGCACCGATCTTTACCGAACCTTCGCCATTCGCTAATGGCCGCCTAACCTAACTTAAACATGGCCGTTGTTGCTATTGTTAGCGCCATTTTGGGTTGCTGGGGGCTGTCAAACTTTGCACATCTGTACTGTGAACACACTGTATGTGGAAATATTTTAAAATTATGCGAATCTCTTAAAATTGACCGATTTTCACGCGGAAAAAAGCTACATTTAGTGAAATTTCACGAGGAATTCATTTTCAAGCTTGAAATCTTAAAATTACTTTGTTTACTATTTTTATTTTGTATATTTTATCGATTTATATATTTAAATTATTTTATTTTAATAAATAAATAAAAATTTATTATTCTCAACTCGGTAAAAAATAGGAAAATAATGACTTTTGAAAAAATTGAGGTATTTAAAATAATTATAGTCATTTGTAAATCATAAATTGAAAACTTTTCAATGTTTCACCACAATCAAACATTTTTCTGTTATTGTTCTTCATTGCTTAATTTGAAATAAAATTAAAAGTAACGCAATACAGAAACAAAAAGCTTGAAGAATTGTCTTCACTTATGAAAACAAAAGGATTTTTGCGGATCAAAGGACGATAACATATTAAAAAAAAAAAAAGCAAAAGAAGTACAATCATATAAAAGAAAGAGAAAAGGCAGCAGCCAAGCAGCAAGCAATAAGAGCGGCAGCATGAATCGTCAATTCTTCGCAAAAGATAATCCCTCTTTGCCGATCGCTTATTAGTTGAGCCGCGCGTATAACGTGCGATTCATCTGTTTCGGAGTCCCGTTGCAAATTATTGGTTATTGATCGGAGGGCTCCAGAAAGGGGTCCATAAATTGCGGCTTGTGCTCGTTTGACTTTAATAAATTATTAAATAAATGTTTTAACAAGAGGTTATCGGCACCATATTTCAAAGCGACTTCGCAAGGGTCCTTCTGGCCGGCGATGCTCTCTTCGTCGGCGACCGACTGCATTGTTTAGTTGCGCAAAACAGCCGCCGAACGCGGCCCCGGCGTCTCGTTAACGGCAATTACGATGATTCGGCTTTCTCCATTTAATAAATGAAAGAAGGAGCAATTAAAAAGCATACACATGGCGAGAGAGTTAAGAGCAGAGGAGCGATAGTGTGAAATAAAGTTATTAAGAAGGCGGCAGCGCAGCTGAGGAAGCGGTGGCAAGGCGAAGGGGGCGGCGAGCGGCATTTTTGCATTGTGCGGCGCACTCGGGGCACGACTTGCAGATTTCCATTTGCGCTCGGCGAAGACGCGGGTCATCAGCGAGACCCCCCTCAGGTCCCACGCGATATTATTTATTATTGTTCCCCGCAGTCCATTGTGTTGCCGACTAAACCAACATTAAGCTCGAAGATGACAATCAAGAGCGGCTTAATTAGTTGCGTGCCTCTGCCTGTGTCGAAATGCTGCAAAATCGGACTATGGGTGAATTTAATTAAGCCGCGCGAAATAAATTGCCGACGTGCGGATTATCTATCTGCTGACCTGGATTATTTAATAACGATAATTGTCGCGCGCGGTAATTAATGCGCAGTGTAAAAGAATTAAATTTTTCGATGCTCGGAAGCGCTTGTTTCTGCGCTCGCTCGATGCTTCGCCGGCCGTTGACGATAAATAATACGCAGAAATAACTCTTGGCTTTTAATGATTCGGTAGTTGGTCTTGAGAGAAGTAAATAAGTTATAAGCGAATAAAAAAGTATATAAATAAGTAGTCAGAGATAAATTATTTGTTGGCTTCTTGTTCGGCATCGGAATCTTTGTTGCGACGCGCAAGAAAAAACGGCAACAAGCGCGGGGAAAAATTGCGCTCGCCGTCAACTATTTGGAACATCGCGGTTCCTCTCTCGCAACATAAGGCTATTATTAATATTATGTGATCAACGATGATATCTCTTAAGTTTTATTTATTGCACTCTCTATTGAGCCCAAGTTAAAAATTACTTCTTTGCACAGCCTAATTGACTCTCGCAGTCGACGAAATTTTTGCCAGCTTTTACTTTGCTTTGGTATGCAGCCAATTAATTTTTTGGATTTTCAATTTTTTACTTTGAGTTTGTTTTTTTTTTTACAGAGAGCTGATTTGTCTGATATTTTTAATGAAAACAATATAAAAAAGATTTTTTAACTAGTTGAAAATGGCAAAATTGGTTTTATCTGTATAAAGTCAGAGAATTGTAAAAATTAAAAATTTGCTTTTAAGAATTAAACTTGATTTATTTAGCTATAATTTTCTGAAAAAAATATTAAAATCGGTTCATTAGTCTAGTTTTTATAAGCAAATTTGTAAAAGTATTTCTGATATCTGAGCGGTCCATTTAAAATACATTGAGTACTGCGTTAGTCAAACGAAAGAAAAGTGAGTCAATTGACTCACCCGCAAATAATAAAAACTTTTATAACTTTTGAAATAATTAAGATATTTTAACAATTTTGGTATCATTTTAAAGATAATTTATTTTGCTATTTATATTATATCAATTTTTATTTTTTAATTATTTTATTTTTAGAAATATTTTAAATTTAATTTTTAAAATCCAATATAAAATCAGGAAATTGTTAAAATTGTAAAAGGGCTTCAAATAATCAAAAATAATTAACTCGGAAATAATTTACTGAAATAGTATTGAAATTAAAGGATTATTTCCATTTTTTACAATGATATTTGTAAAAGTTAATTTGAACTTCTGAGCGTCCCATTTAAAATACATGGGGATTGCAAGCAACGCACCCAAAATTGCAAAATAGTTAAATAACTTTTGAATTAATTAAGACATTTAAAAATAATATATGTGGCCATAAAGGAAATTTAATCTGCTATTTAATTATTATAATTACATATATTTTAATTTAATTTTTACTGCAACAATCAAAATTTTAAAGCATATAAACATAAAATTTTAAGGAATAAAAAATGAAAATTCAATGAAAACAAATTTATTTCTAAGTAATAATCTAAAAATTATTTAAATCAAGGTACTTTATATTTTTATATTAATAAAAATTAATTTGAAAAAAATTCCTTCATAAAAAATAATTAAGAAATTTTTAAACGTCTGGCCTTTCCTTGTATCATTGTTTATTTCCACGAAAATATTAATTCGAAATAACTAATTTAAAAAACCTCTAAATAAAACAAATTTATAACCAATAAACACCTTGTACCAAACAATATCTTCTTCGCCATCTACAACAAAACCATACAAAGAATGAAGAAAAAAGCGCCGATGAAATTGACACAAATAAATGCGCCTTAAATCCTGTAATAATACAACATATAAACGTTTAGGCAACAATAATCCATATAAAGTGCGATTCGGAAAGTAATTCAAAGAAATCAATAAATTTTCATAATCTGCGAAAGATCTTTATCTGCTTATAAGCGCGATGGCGATTTACGTGAAACCTGCGTGCGCTTTAACATCGGCCAGCATCAACCGAGCAGCTCGAAAGCGCTCAGAAAGCGAGATTACATTAAAAGCATCGGGCGGGAAATCAGTGGGAATCCTTTGGGAAAATTAGCCTGCAGTCATCCGTTCCTTTTACTCCACTTGTTTCGCGCGCTTGTGATTTATACGAACGGACCAGGGAATAAATTAAACGCCTTTTCGAGGAGAATGAATTTTACCGGGCGTTATGAGTGATGAAAATTGTTGGAATCTAATAAGCGATGCAACGTGCGAGCCCAAAGGATTTATTTCGTTTCCAGATTAAACGAGAGTACTTTATGGCTCTCTTTTCTTCCACTTATTCTTGTAAGCTTTTCATTTCTGTGTGCATGTAAAGCTTCGAATGTTCAGTCTGTACACCTACAATTTCGTGTTGTAAATGCAGAAGTGTCTGTGTATTTATTATTATAATAAATGAAAGAAGGAATAGAAGAATTATCTGAATGGAGGTGCGAGCAGAATGGAAGTAAAGAGTGAGTTTGTTGCTGACAAGGCACTCGGTGTGTGTAAAGTAAAGGTATATAGATGGGGCGAGAAACTGTAACCGCGTGAAGAGTTAGTTACATCGACACCTGTGTTGGTAGAGAGAGGCCATCAGGGTGCACAAACGGACTCTGAAAACTAAGAACATTATTCATTCTCGACAGGACAATACCGAAAGTTAATTTGCTTCTTCAGTTAACAACAGCGCTGATGTACCGATCGGTACATGCACATCACTACTCCAGATTATTTAATACTAAAGTGCAATACATTATGTAAACTCTTTTTTTCTTTCTTTTTTTTTTAATTCCTTTTTAAACTATTTATGAGTTGTTATTTTTAAATATTTTATTGTTTTGTTTTTGATTTCTTAATACAATTAATGGCTAACTTTGTTAAGAATAGTAAAAAACAAAATTAATCTTCAATTTTCTGTTCTCTGTATCTCTTTTCGTATCAATTCTGCAATAAATCATTTTAATAACAAATTTTAACTATAGAAAAAACTACATTGAAAACATTAAACAATAAAAATAATAAGCCACACACATGCAAACAATAAAAGCCTTAAAGTTATATCCAAAAAGCCATAAAAACCATTCAAAAAATTATTTATTTCCAAAGCTCGCGCTTCTAAATGTTTATAATTTTATATCCAAACAAAACATTTTATGGGAAATAAAATATTTGTTTGTAATATACCGAATAATGGAAATCCATTACTTAATATCACAAGACAATCGCTTAATTCCGACAGGATTATTGCTTAATTCGACGAACAACAAAACAATTCTGTTGAATTTTCCATCGAAATTAAAAATAAATAAATTTAAAAAAATGTCTTCGAACTTTGAAAAGATTACCATTAGCACATTACATGGTATGGGAAAATAAGCTTTTGAGCAACGCAACGAAAAACCAATTGAATAATTTCGATTTCGAGCGTGCAATAAATAATATCCCAATAATAAATTTCTAATAAATTGTCTCTGGCATTAGATGTAGTATTATATCGTAGAGAGAATGGGCGATGGTGAGACAAGGAAGAAAAAACAAAGCAATAGTTGAATCCGTGTGTCGGCCGGTGAGAAGTTAGTTAGAAGCGGAAATCTTCTCAATCGTAACCCCAAGGTACGAACTGGGAAATAATAATAATAATGATAATGGCATGCCAAGTGACGCTATAAGGCAAAATAATAAATATTTAATGGATGCCGTCTTCTCTTTTTCTCTTTCTATTTCTGTACATAGAGCACGTTTTAAATAGATTCTCCTGATTCGGGATGAAACATAATTTTTCTCTTTATTATATTATAAAAAAAATTATCAAAATTTAAAATTATTCAAAACATTTTAACTTTTCAATTAACTGTTAACAAAAGTAGAACTTTCAATGTAATGAAATAAAAATTTTGATTTATCGCTTTAACTCTATTTAAAATTAAATTCTTCTCTTTGTAATTTTCAGCATTATTCACTTTTCAGAGTTTCAATCTTTTTGGGATATTAAGCAAAAATGGAAATTCGACACCAAATATTTAGTTTGGCTCATTTCGGATGCATATCAGTGACGGGGGAATTCTCAAGCTTGCTCTTTGGATTCATTTCAGGGGCAATTAATGTACAGGGTCTAATTTATAGCGTCGAGAGCGGTCCGGACAGGTCGGTTAATTAAAAATTGCAGACTTTATTTACATTTCTTTTGCGCGGCGCGAGTATTATGTTGGTTGGGCATTTAATAGGCGACAGGAGTATAGTGATTATGCACGCGAATGCAGAGGACTCGGGACACCGCGATATAATGGCTCTGCGGACGCTGGCTGCGAAGAGAGCAGAGCGGAGAGTATCAAAAATGCCCCAAACTGATGATCGTTGCCAAGTGAGCGCACCATTTATCACACAGAACGAATGCACATTCGAGACGTTAATGTTCTTTACGATCACAAAATGTATATGTTGCTTTTATATAGTTGCGTGCACTTTATTATCATCATCGCCCTTTAGTGTGTAATGACTTAATAAATTTCGCTTCTAACAATATGCGCGCAGCATCTCCGCAATTGTAATTGGTGCAAACTACAAAAACAGCCTCAAACTATATCTTCTTCCTCTCTTTTCCTCACTTTATGGCCATTTAAATTATCTTGGTCTTTTGTTTTTTGCATCTATATCAGCAATTTATGTTTTTAATTGTAATAAACTTTGAAATTTTCTTAGAAAATAAATTTTAAATCTTATAAATAAAAAACGCTTATAAATCTGCATTTAACAGGATTTAATTTTAAGCAGTAATTTTAGTAGAAATTAATAAATAAAATTATAAAACGAGTTAAAATTGTTAAAATTAATTTAATAAGTATTATATTTCTGAAATTTTATTGAAATCTCAGAGTTATTTCTATTTTTTGCAATGATATTTGCAAAAGTAAACTTGAACTTCTGAGCGTCCCATTTAAAATACATTAAAAATTGTAGAAACTTTAATAACTTTTTAACTGATTGAGAAATTTTAAAACTGTAGCCACTGTTATAAAGACTATTTAATGTTCTTTTTAATTTATCTAAAATATATTTTTTTTCATATTTTTTTATCATAAAAAATTGCATTTAAAAAATAAAACACTCTGTATAAAATCAGAAACGAGTGATATATCCAAATTTTTATTGGATAATTAAAGATAATTTATTTAGAAGTAATTTTTTGAAAAAATTACTAAAATCGGTCAAATAGTTTTAATGTTATAAACAAATTTGTAAAAATACTCAAAGTCGCAACGTCCCATTTAAAATACATGGAGACCGGTGACTTCAACGTTGCGTCTAGCGACGACCCAACGTTTGAAAAAACGAAAAACTTTAATAACTTTTGAACTAATTAAGATATTTAAACGATTTTGGTGTCATTTTAAAGATAATTTATTTTACTATTT
>JASKGO010003551.1:0-10903 GCA_030556065.1 Holobus sp. GC000080 | reverse complement strand
TATTCTCGCACAATAGTTCTTCCAATAAACTACTTTAATTGATTTCCCTGTTTCCACGAGCGACCTCCGCTCCGCCGCCGACCAATAAAACAAGCGACATTTCTCCTTTATAGCGTCGCGACGCACGTGTCTATTCACTTCTGCTCGCATTGAAAAATATTTTCATTATCATATTTTATATCCATTGAATGTATATTCCGAGCAAGTAAATACATATTGCATAGAGAAGATGAACATTCCAGCGGAGATTTTTATTGAAGACATAAAAATTTGCCAGAGTAAACAGGTTTTCCGATCCGTTTTCGCACTGCTTTCATTATATACACTGATATTATTGGTTTTAAAGATGTAATTTAGAAATGAATTTATGAAGGTCGTTTATTAGTTAGTATAATGTATTTATCGCGGGGTAATTTACAGTTTGCGAATCTATATCGTTCCAGTTGTTCCGGTTGTTCCGGTGTTGGCATACGATACGTGTTTGCGTTCTAAATAAACGCTCATAAGATCAATGTTGATTGCAATTTATGGGTTACGCTGCAAAGCAATCTAATATTTATTCGTCGTGATAAAAAAGGAGACAGTTTGTAGCACAATTTGTGCCCTTAAGTATCAACATAAACTTTATTTGAAACTATTAGTCACCACCTTCTTCATTAAGTATAGTCTCGGTGTTCGCTTTCGTTAAAGTGCCCCGAGTAAAAATTGCTGTAAATATTTTACCTCTAATAAGGGTTGCTTTTTTGGTCTTGGGTTAGTAGTTGTTTTTGCTTTTAGGAGGGAAAAAGTTTGATGGCTTTGTTTCCTTTTTCTGTGAAAAATTAATTAAAACAAAACTTTTTTAGGGTATATTTTTTTATAATTTTCTACTGAAAAATATTTAATAAGTAACTTAATTAACAAATTTTACAATAAAACTTAATTCTGATAGCAAAATGTTATTTTTTTTAAGATATTAAATCTGAAATTTTTCAGTAGCTAAAGTCAATGTGAAGGCGCCGGACAATTATTAGATTATTTCCTTTTATTTTAAATTCAGTTTGATTTTTTTAATAAACATTAATTTTAAGAGTCTTTATTAGATTACACTTTTTTTCTACGTAGAATGAACATTTTTCTGAGTTTTAACTGGAGAGATTAATGATTATCACTTTGCTTCATAAATGAAAAAATAAAGAAATTCGTTACTTCTTCAAATTCCCTGGTTAATTGACTTTTAGTTATACCCTAACAACAACATCTATTGATGGTATTTCGCTAAATATCACTTAGTGTAATTCCGAAGAAAATTTAATCCGTATTTGAGGACTTCTTTGTTACATCGATGTAATTGATCCTCTTACTTTACCTTGCGACCCATTTTTTTTAATAATTCCTATCAAATAAGGACTTCAAAGAATTTTTTTATAATCTTAACTCATTTTTGTTTTTCGAATGTTAATGTTGGGCTCGATGGAATCAAATGAATAAAATATTTTTTTTATTTCCATGCTGAAGGCTTGTCTGCAATATTACTAAAAACAAATACATTAAATAAAAATTCCTGTTTTTTTTTGTATAATTAAAAAACTGTTTCAATAAAAAAAAAATTTTTATTAAGTAAATTGCTTTCAAACAAAAAGAAATAAAAATACAACGAACTAATAAATCCAAATCGAATAAAGTAAATTCACTTTATGAACTTTATCAGAAGTTTCTTCCTTTGAACTAATAGAAATGAAATGAAGGACTTTTTTTAAGTTGTTGGTTTGCATCAAAAGAACGAGATGTGATTGGAATGAAAGGGATGGCTCTTTTATATTATTTCCTCTAAAGATATCGAAATATAACGCAGTTATAATGTTTATTTTCAAAAGGATAAATTAATTAATTATCTAAATTTAGATTTAGATTCTATATTTGTCTTTAAATGTGATTATTTACATCGAGCATGTTGTTTTCCCCAAGTTTCCGCTTTGGTGTGCACGGAAAGTTTGCGCCCTTAATTGAATGAAGTGCTCAAGTGGCGGACGCACTTAATATTTTTCCCCTTTGCTTTAACTTTATTTCGGCCAATTTATCTCTATAAATTCCATTATTTCTCACCCTGACTCTATCGATAAACACTCCGGAGACCTCGAATGACATAACGTTATTAATTAATCGCAACTTTACGGTTCAAAATACACATCTATCCGTTCGCACCTTCTTTCAACAGTGGAAATTTTCACAGATTTCGCTCCATTAATATTCCATAGAGTTCCAAACGCGAGTCTATCGATCTCCAAACTTGACGCTCAAATCCTGTCGAACTTCTTCGGCATAACAAACAAAAAATTCCAACAATCTTAATAACAAACTTTCCGCACAATCATTCATTTCCGCTCGATGCCTTTACAGTATAAATAACTAAAAAGAAGTTGAGAGCATTTTACGAAACTATATTAGTTAATAAATTCCTTGTAGCAACAGAGAATTTCATTAAACACATATTTTAAATCTTGAAAAATTAATTCAAGTTTCGGGCTCTAAGCACAAAGCCTTCGTTTAATTGGACAACCGAAAAAGATATTTTTTAATTTAACTTTAGCAATCTCTGTCGCAAAAAAGGGGGATAGTTGAAGTGACAAATGTCGCTTCCTTTGCCAGTGGGACATATTTAGGAACCTCTGTTACAAATAAGGGACCTCTATCTCCATTTCCGCTCTCTCTCTCTCCAGATTGCAATTGGCGTCGACATTTTATCAGAGACACGTAGCTCTGAAATCTTTACAATTAAGCTTTTTGTGTCGTAAATTAATCCTTGCGGACATTTATCGAATGCTTCGGTTGTTGATAAAAAAAAAAAAACTGGGGTGTTAAAATTCGCGGAAACTTGTAAAGCCAGCAAATTGTCGTTTGCACTTAATTTGCATTTCCACCCCTTTTATACTGACGCAAGCTTAAATATCTTGTTAAACCCGTTAAACGCAGCGAAATTACTTCCCGCAACTGCTAATATTATTTATTACCGTTTGAAGTGGTTGCGAAAAGACTCGTTTTCAGGTGTTTTGCAATATTGCAGTTCGCTATTGCTTTGCAAGGAATGCTCACAATCTACGCGTGTATTGAAATTTGCTAGTGCATTTATGGATGATAGTCATTACTAAATCCGGTATGTGCAATACAATCTGTGCTATTGCACTTATCTGCGGATGAACGAGTGAATTGTAACTGAATCCGTCGGGATCGACGAGAGTAAAAATTCAATCGAACACTTCAATTTTCCGCTAAACTGAATGCATCTCTTAAATTTTAACGAGCTTATTTTCATTCGTGGAACATGCAGTTTTGCATCTGAATCAGAGTTCGCTATTTGTGTGGAATCCGACCGTTTAATTAAATTTTAAAGATTGCATTTAAAGGATTTCAAGCATTATTTTTCTTTTGTAATTATTTTTTGTTTTTATTCAAATCAGTTTTTTTTTTTGAAGATACAATTATTATTTTCTAGTTATTTTATAATAATTGTAATTAAATAATAAATAATTTTATAATTTTATTGCACCAAAGGTACAATGAGTTATCGACTCAAGTATAATTTTTTTTGCTCTGGGAAAGATAGATTAATCTAAAAGGTATTTTAATTTTTTTAAATATTGAATAAGGGTTTCTTCTGGATGTTTTATGTATAGTTGTCGATTGGTTTTGCTCTTTTCTAATGGTTTTTATTTATTTTTTGTTATCTTCCATTTTATTTTATAACTTTTAACTTTAATATTATTACTTACATAATATTAATATCATCTTAATTGAGAATAATGGAGCCAATTAATTAGGTGAGATTATAGATGTGACAAAAAGTATTTTTAAAATAATTTTTCCATCCTTAAAAATTGGAGCTTTAAGAATATTGGAAGTAAAATTGAATCAATAATCAATTTTAAAGTTTCATTCCAATCCATTTTATTTTATTCAAATTAATGAATGTTTTTATTTCAGAAACTAAAAATTTAATTAATCTTTTAAAATGGGTCTCTATTTTTTCCAATTAAATAATTTATTAAAATTAATGTTTATAATTCTAAAAAATGTAATTACGTTGTGGCTATTAGAAAATATATTATTTAAAACTTTCTAATATGATTTTAAATCAATATATTGTTGGTTTTTATGGTAAATTTTATTTTTGAGGCATTTTTTTTGTATTTTATTTATTTTAACATATTTTTTAATAGTTTTGTTAGTTTAAATTGACAGTTGAATAGAAGCGATTACTTAGTTTATAATTTTACCAACTTTCCAATGATTAATAAAAAGGCAAAAACATTTAATCGTTATTTTTAATCAATTTTATGTTTAAGCTCTTAAAAGTAAGCTGATATTGAAAAAAGGCTCAACGAACATGAAAAGTAAAATATGAAAAGCAAAGTGAACAAAGCTATAATACCCACTCCTGCATTTGCAATGTATAAATTTATATGATCTTACTTTACATAGCTTGTGTAGATATTAATTATATCCTGAATTATAATCCCGTGGCTTGGATATGTTGCATTCATTATTATCACAGAGATAAGTTGTTCATCATAATATCTGCTTTGCAAATTTCCAGCTTCCAACTAAGCAAAGTTCTCTATAGAAAACTTTCTGCAAAATTTTATGTAACATTAAAAAGAACGTATAGAGACGGATTTTTATGAAGTGAAAAAAAAATCACTAAAGGAAAAAAAAAGTCAGGGTTTGGAAAGTTGCACAAAAAAGTGGGCCAATGGATATTTATAAGAGCGAATATCGTGTGGATTTTGTGCGGTTTCGCCCCCGAAATTTATAGCATTCCATAGAATTTATCGCTGTTTGTTATGCTTTCAATGGGTCAGCGGGAGTCGATTGACTAGCCGCGCGACGAACATGAAAAAATTACATGGCAAATTGTTATTAATAACCCCGGCGCGCATAAATTACACTTTGCCATCTCGATTGGACTTGGAATTCCCCGTGGAATTTTCTCCACCCGTTTTGAAAAACGCGATAAATATTTATTACGCAATTATTACGTCTTGAGGAAACGTTATCGGGGTGACCTTAAGCGAACGCATTCACGTGTTTAATTAAAGTGTGTATAATTATTAACCAGAAGAAAGTTTTTGCATAAATTTCCCATAATGGCTGACGATTAAGATAAGCAAAGATTGGTTTATTATTGGAGGGAAAAGTGGCGTTTTCGGCAATATTATTATATACGGCCTTTATTGAGGCTGCGTTTTAATAAAGGATTATCGTAATTTGTTGGCACAAAGATGGGGGGAAAGTTTTCCACAGCTTTTTCCTTCAGCGCTTAATCATTGCGTTTGCAGATGAAGAGCATATTTGAATTTCAAAATTATATTTTATTAAAAGACTTCCTCGGAGAAGGGTTATATTTCATGCAGAACGCTTCGCTTATTAATTTGTTGCATATTTGCTTTGCAGCAGAAACTTCGCAACACTTCAAAGTTTCCTTGAAAACAATTATTTGTCGGGATAAAGATTTTTTGTTTTCTTCAGTAACATTCCTATTTTATTTAAACTTTATTATTATTATTATTTTAATATTTTGAATCAATACATCAGATATAAATTTCTTGAAAAGAAATTGCCAATCCAATTTGAAGTGCAAAAAGTCTCGAATTTCTCGTAAACTTAGAGTAAACGATATAAACCACAATCTCCATAATTGCATTTACATATAGCCACCGGATACGATATAATATTATTACTTATAACGGCCCTGTGCTCGTTAGTGTGGCGAAATGCGAAACTTTCGAATTATATAATCCGCTGAGAGTCGAAACGGGTGGAGGCGTTGAGTGGAACTCGTCTAACTCAGTCTTACAATAAAGTTCCCTCTTTTTATGCAATGATATTCCTCCTTTTGCGAGCTCTTAACATAAGCTTTTTTATTACTTTTGGGGAGGGTTATTTTTTAATATCACTGTTTTTAAATAAGTAAGAACGACTAAGAGGTAATAAATGGTAATTTATCTAATTGGTATTTTACTCTCGAGTTTTAAAATCAAAGGATCCAGCGAAGGAATTTCAAATTAATATTTCACACCGTGAAGGGCTATTAATTATTCGTGTTGAACCCGAATGGCTTTTTCAAAGCTGTCGCGAAAGTATTTTAATATTTTAGGATATTGTTCACAAGGCCTCATGATTTTGCAGAACATTTAAGGGTTTCTCCTTCCAATATTTACTAGTTTTGCAATTCCTTTTTTAATTTGTTTTTAGAATTTTATTAGGTTTCTTTAAAGAGTGCTTTCAAGAATTATGGAATGAATCATACAGTAAAAGCTGGCAATTTTGATTCTAAAAATCTTTTTTCTTAAAAATTTTCTTTTTTTTCTTTTGTTAACACAAATATTGTTTTAATTAAATAATTCTTGAGAACCATTTATTAAAAAAAAACATTCTAATTCCCCTACAAAAGGTTGTTTTCTTCAAATTTGTTTTTAACATTGTGTTTGAGAGTTTTCAAAGGTTAATAAAACGTCTCTTTATTGTTGGAATAAAAGCTAAAATTTATATTCAAAAAACTCTTTCAATGCTGGAGACTTTTATATTACACGAAAAACAAATTTCATTGCTCGAAAACCCGGTCTTTATGTGAGAAATAACAAAATAAAAGAATAATATAATTTTGGATTATTAATTCCAGGAAAGCAATTGATAAAATTTAGTTTTTATTATTTTATTTGTTGTTCCTGCTGGCGCTTGATTGAAGCCCTTGTGAATTTATCAGCCAGTGTCACAGACAAATGTGACTTGCAATTAATGACTACATTGTGTTGAATTATATACTATATTGGATGTATTTGCCAGGCTTTTCATCGTCGATAAATCAGTTCCAGTTCCACGGAATGTACAAAAAGCCTCCGAATTTCCAGCGCAACGACACATTGTCGTTACAACAGTTTAACGTTGAAATTCCTGTGTGGGCGTACGTTCATGCATTAAAAGATCTAAATTGCGTTTCTATCCACATACGCGCCACAGAAAAAAAAATCCTCTTTCAGTCATTGCGTGAAAGGAATCGGGGCGGTTCCGAATAACAATGTGTAATATTCCATAATAGGTTTTCGCTAGAATGCTGCATCATCAAAAATTGCCTTTAAGATCTTCGTCATTCTTTTTCGAACCTTTCTTATTGGGATTTCAATTTGTGATTTACTTAGATGTTATTATCGGTTTTCTTGGAAATTGTATTTAACTTTTATTGAAATTTCAAATTTAGTTTTGATATACTTTTATTGTAATTATTATTAAATTCAATTTTTTCTGATTATGGAAATTTTCTGATTATGGAAAACTATTTCATTACAAAGCCAAAATAGCTTATATTTTTTTTGTTCTATTGTTTCAGTTTTTTAATAACAAAAATTATCTTTTTTTTTTATTTTATGTTTTATTAAGAGATACATAAAATCAATGGATGTATTATACTAATATTATTTAATAGATTATTTTAATTAACAGATACAACCGAAAATTTTTAATTTATAGATCAAAAACTACAAAACTTTTAAATTACCGGCGCCTTCACATTGCGAATTATTTTTTATTTATAAATGTTAAGTTCGTTTCCTCTTCAGAACAATTTAAATATCTATGTCATAAATAACAGTAAATTAAAAAAAAATGAAATTTAGGTTCAATATCGATTTTAAAAATTAAGTAGTTGAGTTCCCGGCTCCTGCACATTTAATTTGCGGTATTTTTTAATGAAAGAATTGAGTCCCATTTTAAATGAAAGACCCAAATTTCAAGCAACTTTGAGAACCATTTTTGTGTTTAGGGTGGGTTTTAATGAGGGTGAGTTTTAATTGGATTAAAGGTCCAAAACTGCATCCATAAATAATTCTTGTACACTCAGTTGACCATTTTGGCCATATGAAACTCCCCATTTACTGCAGCCCAACGAATGGATAAAAGAACGAAACCGCGACCTAAATAAACTTTGTTTGAACAAAAATACTAAATGGACGAGGCTCAGTTTATTTATATTTGATTGTTCCTTTCCCGTGTATTTTTTCTTCCATTTGCTAACACACACAAACAAACAATCATATCTCTTGCGAGCTTCTTTGTTCAGAGTAGGAAAAACAAACGGGACCGAATGTAAACAATTAATATATTTCTTGTTTCCGAGAATAAAGAAAGCCAAGTTGGAAATAATCGAATTACGTTTTTGCGGTTTATCCACTCTGGGTGCAACTGCACGGCATTGATTCGCACTCGGATTTTTCATTCCGACGGAGATCGCAATTATATTTGATTAAACGATTCTCGAAGACATTTCCACCATTGGCTCGATGCGTTCAGCTGTACAACAACTCGGCTTTGGCGGCTTTTGAAACGAAAGTCAATATTATGCGCGAATTTTGGTGGTAAATAAATTTCGCGCTGAGTATTGAAGCAAATACGTATATGTAATTTGGTAAATATTTGCCAGGCGTGTGGTGTAATACATATCTAAAGCTCATGTCTGCTTGAAGGCTTGAGTGTGCAACCTTTTTTTTTCCCTTCTTTTTTTTTGATGCTTTTTTGCAAAAAAGATTATTCCCACTTTCGTTTCGGTGATACTGCCACTGCTACTTCTGCTCGTTATTTGCACAACACTTTCGAAAAGCTTCGGGTTTCTTTCGCAGAGCACAACTTGCAATTTAGTTGGCTACTTATTTAGCACCTTTTTTTTTTTTGGTGCAACTCACTTTCTCATCAATGTTGCAAACGCCGAAGCCAATAAGGCTTTATACCGCTTTCAAACTTCTTTCATTTTCTTTATTTGCAACGTCATGCGGAAAGTTTTTAAGTAAGTTTTCAACACTTTTCAAATTTAATCTTTTCTTTTATAATTTTTATTGAATTATTTTTGTTTCTCAAAATGCTTCTATTATTGATATTTTTTTAATTGAAAAGTAATGAGTGCATCATTTGTTGAAATTTATTGTTATTTTGTTTTATCGTCTTCTCTTTATCTTTTTTTTTTAATTTAAAGATATAATTTCGATGACATTTTGTGAAGATTTGGGCTGATAAAAAATAAATCAAACATCATCACTTTGGTCATTTTTTGAGAACCGCAATAATGAAATTTTTACTAATAAATAATTTAAAAAAATGTTAAATTCTATAGGATGTGACATATTTTAAAAATAAATTTTCTTTATTATTATCTTCACTATAAGATGTTCATTGACAGACTACCCAGGGGTTTCTAAAATCCTCGGTTCGCTAGTTAATTAACTTTACAACATCTCAATCTTCGCCCTTTTGTCTTTATTAAACAGAAAGATGAACATTCCTGACATAAAAAATAAAATTATTAAATATGTATTAAATAATAATCTGGTAATACTTATTTTTAAAAGAAAAACAAAAAGTAACTAGAATAAATAGTTGGCGATATAATCAACATTGATTGACCGGCGCCTTCACATTCAATTTCTCAGATATTTATAGGAACATCTGATTTCTTTGTTGCAACCGTTATGTTGCTTTTGCAAGTAACACAATAAACTAAAAAAAAAAATAATACAAATGTATTAATTGAAAATTAAAATCAATTTTCTATAATAATAATCCTTTTATATTTAAATGTTCATTAAACTTTAATTTAAAATATTAGTTTATAAATAAATCCAAATCATTAAATTTGTTTGAAAACACTTGATAACGAAAGCATAATGCTATTTAATTTAAAATAACACACTCGAAAGCCATTAATATGAAACACTCGGATGAGTTTGGAGAGCAACAGGATATCTGAAGTTGACAGTGTTCTATTGCAATCGACGATAATGGTCGAAGATTCGCCTTTGTGCGCTTTACTTCGACTGGCCTTAATTAAATTAACCGCTTGCGCGTCAAGAATCCTTGTTTCCCACTCATTTGCTTCTTAATTACACAAAAGGACACGCAAAGTTCGACTCTCTCTTCCGCACTCCTGCGGAAATCCTTTCGCCACTACCGACAGCTTCCAAACTACAAACTAAAAGCGACACAACAGACTAGTCACATCAGTCTTATACTACCTTTTACTGCTATAAGGCTTATAGATGCTTATAGCATATGTGCAGCTGATGGAACTGTATAAAACTATTTTTGAACTTTATAGTTGACCACCCAATCTTTAAGAACTCTTTTATTGTCACGTGCAGAGAAATCGCAGCTATTTATAGATATTTAGAGTTCGCATTATTATTTACGATTGGAATGAAGTGTTTGCGAGAGTTGAAATGGCAGCGCATTTTTCGCGAAAACTCGCGCGATCCAAACTTCTGTTGCTGCCGCCGCTGCTGCTGCAGCATCGTCGTCGTGAAATGTTAAATTCGTTGTAATCCCAGCTGACGTATTGCGCTTGCAAACTTATTACTCTGAATGTACGTTGTGAAAAATAAAAAAACGAGCCCACATTTCTCTGTGTTATGTGCGGTAAAGAGAGGCAGGTTGGATTTCTGATGCATCAACGGATTATGTTCCTATTTTCTTCCCTTTCGGTTCTCTCTCGCTTTTGCTGTGCTATAAACTTATTCTTTAAGCCGGCTATAAATAAATTGCGCTTCACGAGGGGGAAATCTTCGATGATTTTGTTGTTGTATTGATTTCCTGCAAGTTATGACCGATATAATGAAGTTGCTATATTTGCTGGTACGTTTTGTTTATATTTATTCATCGGTGAATTTAATTTACAATGCAAATATTGAAATTTTCTGCACATTTTTTTATATTTTTTCTTTATTTTTGGCGATGCCATCATTTTAAAACAAATTTCAGTTTCACTAATTTTTGTTTTATTGGAAATCAATAAAATTTATGAATGCTTTAAACCGTTAATAATTAAAAATAATAATTTAATGGATAACAACCGGTTATTTTAAATTTATAGGTCAAAACTAATATT
>JASKGO010003547.1:0-12264 GCA_030556065.1 Holobus sp. GC000080 | reverse complement strand
TGGGGATGCCTACCCAAACACCACTACCCATATCTTGCCGGCCGTGGGATTCGAACCCATGTTGCTCGGTCCGAAGTCCGGAGCTCGAACCACTGAGCCACGGTCCCGGCTTTATTTTTACTTATTTATTTACATTTTTTTTTTTAAATGCAAAATTAAAATAGTTAGCAGAAATAATTGAAAAAGTTCTGACACAATTGAATACAATGAAATATAATTAAAAACATTTAAAATTTTAATTTAATTAACAATTTATATCTGTTTTGTAACAATTTTATTTATTATTTAAAAATTGTTATTACTTTCATTTAAAATTAATTAAAACTTTTCGTTTGGAATTAATACAAAAAATTAAATATAAACATATTAAAAACATCAATTATTCCCTGTTATAATTTTTAATTTAAATTTTAGCCACAAAAACTCAAAAAAAAAAACCCATTAAATTGGGAAACATTTTAAAGCCATTAAACACCTCGACCCTCAATTTTTTTCCTTTGACAAAAAAGTTCCCAAATACACGCAAACAATAAAAATCCACAAAACAAAGGAACAAAAAACAACCCGCGGAATTATAATGCATAAAAATTCCGAAAGCTTTCAAGCTTCAACCATAAACTCCAAAAATTCCAGTGCGTTCGGTATAAATTACGCGCTTTCTGAACATGTTTATTTTTTAGTCACTAAATAAAAAACCACTCTTATTTTCAGACAGTTAATAACTTTTATTAGCTTTTTGTTTCTCATTTATAATAATAATAATAATAATATAGCGATGATTAATCAACACTTTTCTTTTTTAAACATCGAGAACACGTAATTGGAAAGACTCCCGTCTGGACTAACTAATTAGTAAGCGTGAGTTCCCACTTTATTTACACATATTATGTAAAATAGAAAAATAAATTAAATTGGTGAATCGGTAGATGTTTTTTTTTTGTTTTGTTTCAGGTATTACTCCTATTTTATGGATTCGTATAAATAATATAATAATATAAAGGAGATAATAATTGATAATGACTAGCTCACATCTTGGTTTCGTGGTTGCCGTTTCCTAGGAGCGTGATGGATGTTTCTTGGCCGCCGCCATCGGTGAGTCGCTTCGTGGTGCGGCTGTTCATCCTTTGACACACCGATTGCGTCCTCTTGGTCGAGATCAGGGACATCGTGGTGGCGTGATGCTCCTGACACGTGTAGCATCTTCCTCGCGTTGGTTTCACGCAGAATAAATATCTGCAATACAAAATTATAATACTTTTCTTTAATTTTCCTGTTTTTTTTTTTAGTTTTTAATCAACTTTTTTGATCATTATCAATTGGCCATGAAAATAATAAAAAAAAAAGAAAGGAATTTTAATTATTTCAGTTTTTCTTTTAAATATTTTTGATGTTGTTAATAATGTAATATTTTGAATCCTTTATATAAATATAAATAAGTTAGTCTCTAAATAATTAGAAATTCTTGTAAATTTTCATAAACTTAATACTTTGGAATTTGGAATGCAATAAACAACTTCCTTTGAAATACACACTTTGCGAAGTAAAACTTTCAAGTAGCAAGCGCCAGAGTTAAGAGCACTTATATGAATTATTAAACAGTGGAGATGAATCTTAATTAAATTAATAATAATATTCGATTGAGGTGTTTAGCGAAATCATTAAAATCAACAAAACAAAGTAATTGAAGTTATAAATAAATTAAGTAATATTAAAATTAAAGATTAAAAGCATTGTTTCATCCAATATGAAATGATACAAACCCTTTAAGCTTGCTTATCTACAATAATCAAAGATTTTTAAAGAAATCTATTTTATAATTTGAGACAGAGAGAATAATTGAGAGCGTATAAGAAAGTGAAGGCGCCGGACAGTAGATGTTTATCAAGGTTATTTAATATCGACGATTAATTTTCTCTGTAGATAAAATAAAAAAAAACTTCTGACAGGATTATTTTTTTATTCTTACTTACTTAAAACATTTTTATTTTTCAATGTTTCATTTGTTTATTTCGGGGAAAACCACCAAACCATATCAATTTAGATATTTTCACAGGAAAATCTTAATTTTTTTTTTCGTATTCTGTTCCTATTTAAAAAAGTATGTAAGTTTTTGTTTTAAATTTTTAACTTATCAAAAAGTGATCATTTAACTTTATCATTCTAAAAAAATATACAAAAACTGTAACTTTATCTTCGTTGATCAAAGAATTTTAAAGAAATGTATACCAAAAGAAGTACAGAGAATTGTTTGGTTGTTTTCTTCTAAAAAAGAATCAAAATTTTGGAATTTCTGGATGGTAAAAATTATTACATACCTGTTGAAGTGTTTCCTAAAAGTTCCGGAGACGCAGTAGAGGGCGATGGGATTGACGCAAGAGTTCAAGTAGCAGAGGCAGAAGCCGATGATTCGGGTAGCGTGCCAATACACGTTGTACATTTGGTCGAAATTCGGATAGAAGTAGAAGAACAACATGAAGATGTAGTAGGGCAGGAAGCAGATGGCGAAAATCAGGACGAACACCAATACTGTGAAAGCCACCTTCTTCCTCGCACGTATCTAAACAATTTTTCCCTTTCATTAATAGCCAGGCTCCGGGAAAGCGATTTCTATCGTCGATATCGTCATTTATTCTTCGATAAGGTCTTTGGGAAATATTTTCAGTCATTTATTATATTTGTCCCAATTTCTGAATGATATATTTTCAAATGATATTTGCTTTCTTTGCTTTTATTTAAAAAAAGAACTTTTCAAATGATTTCAAAGTGATCTTTCTGTTATTTGAATGAATATTATGAAGGATATTATTATTTTTAAATAAAGGAATTCAATAATTTTTTTAAAAATCTCAATTTCTATTTTTTTTTAAATTCTGAATTAATTAATTACATTTGATAAATGAAAAAAATTAAAAAATGTTATGTTAATTAATTGTTTAAAATGAAATATGATTTGTTTGTTGTTGTTGTTAGCAATTTGTTACTTTAAATTATGATAATTTAATAAATTAAATAAATTAATAACCGTTGCATAGCTTAATTACCAACAAAATTTCAACAAATATTTGCTAGGTTATTAACAAACTTTACAAACGTGCAATTTGCATATAAATAGAAAATTTTAATAAAGGGTGGTTTAAATGAAAGGGGTCAATTTCGAAAAACAACAAACAACTGCTGTTAATGTTTGTGTAATGATTTTTGCTAATGAAAACGTTCAAGTTGGGGAAACATCTTTAATAATTGCTTTTTTATGCATTTTTTTTTAATAATTCTTTTTATACCTTTCGGTATCTTAACACCTTAAAATATTTAATTGAATTTTTGACTCATTTTTGGTCATTATATTTTAAAATACATTTTTTTAGAAATGAATTAAAAAAAATTCAAGGAAAGTAAATTATTTTATTTTATTTTTTCGACAAATTAAACTTAAAAAAACTGACTTAGAAGTGATAAAATAGTGGTTATAATTAATTAAAATCAAATAATTCAAAAAATGAATTTCATTTAAAAAGTTAAAACAAAAAAATCGATTTTTAAATAAACAATACTTTTTTTTCAATAATGTCTTTAAAATAAAATAAAAGGAAATTTTCACCTGAAAAAATTACCAATTTTATGAATTGAAAAAAAGCAATTTTCTAATTTCTTTGTTTTAAATAATAAATTAAAAATTAAAAAATTGAAAATATAGAACCAAAAACAACTAAAAAAATTTAGAAATAAAACTTCACAATAATAAAAAAATAAAATAAATAGCAGTGCAAATATTCTGAAATTAAATCCAAATTTGGAAGTTGAACCCTTTCATTCGTTAAAATCAACATAAAAACTCATTTTCACATGCAAAAAACCTCTAAACGCCGAGAGAGAAAAACCCTTTGACATGATTTTCCGTTTCATTTCCTCTGAAACGTATGACGAGCCAAAAAAAAAGCGAAAAAAAAAACCGGCTCCCAATTGCTACAACCGCCTCATTAATAACTTAATTCACCTGTCTTTGTGTGCCCTGCGTCTCCCCAGGTACATTTTTGGTGCTCTGGATCAGATGATTGGCCATATTAAGATAGAACGCGGCGATGATGACCAAAGGGATCACGTAAAGGATGAGGAATCTGGTGAGCACATTTATCTTCGGATAGTTATTGTCCAGCCAGTGCTTGGGGAACGGATAACAGACGACGAAACTTAGATTGCGGCTCTCGTCGGTCACCTCCATCAGATGCGAGCCGAGGGCGGCGGGGACGGCGCACACGGTGGCCAGGATCCATATGAAGATGGCCACGCTGATGGTGATCCTCGTGGCCGTTTTACTGCCCCCTTATTTGTTATCATCATTTTGTTAATGGACGTCAAAATTAATTAGGTTTTGGTTTTCTTGGTTTTTCTTTATTTATATTTGGTTTTTTGTTTGTTTTGCGGTTCGTTACCTGTGGCATGCAGTTTCCTCAAGGGATTGACGATGGCGAAGAAGCGGTTGGCCGAGAGGGCAGTTAGTGTGAACACTGAGACGCCCACGGAAATGTCTTTGGCCGTTTCGGAGATTTTACAGATGAGTTCGCCCCACGGCCACGATTCCACTGTGTACACTGTCGACGTGAACGGCACGCTTGTAATTATCACCAGTAGGTCCGCCAACGCCAGTGATAAAATGTACCTTTAATTTAGTAAAAAAAAAAAGAATTGCTCAATTAGTACCTCACGTATTTTGTAGTATTTTTTATTGGGCTTTTTTGTTTGTTTTTTATTTGGGGGAATTTTGTTCCGTTTTTGTGTAGTTTATTTTTGATTTCTGTTGCCAACAGTTGAAACACTTTGCGTATTGATTATTAAATTAAAATTAAATTAAAAAAATAGTTTTTCCAAATACCCGTTATAATTTTTCCAAATTACAAAATTCTTTTAACATTTTTTTAAGCTTTTTTGAAGGTTTTTAGCCGCGGTCTTTTAAAAAAACGCTAATTTGCAATTTGTGGCCTTATTTTGTATTGTATTATTTTATGCTTTTTTTAGTTTTCTAATTTAAAACCGCTCATGTACAATAATTAAAATGCTCTCTTGGCACTAGGAAAAACAAACACTGTTGATGATTTTCCGCTGGAATGTTTATCTGTAGGCTGGGATTTCAAGTTATCTATTTTATAAGTTTCATTAATCAAATTTGCTCTTTATTTTTCCAACTTGACAATTTTTTTCTCTGCAATGAGATCTAAAGTTTAAACAAATTATTAGCACCTTAAAAAGTGCTCCGTTACAAGTTTATTTTTTTCGGTTCCCTTTTATAATTTTTTGAAAAGATAAATTACTAAAGTGGTAGTCTTCTATGAGGAGTATCCTTTAACATTTTTTTTTAAACTGGGACCATTTCTAGTTTTAAAAAAAACGCTCTTTGAGAAACGCAAATTTTCAATCATCGAACGTAAAGTGCAAGACCCAGTATAAAAATTTTCATAGTTGTCATTAAATTTAAATTAGTTTTAACTATTATTGCACGGAACAAGTAAATGGAAAACAATAAAATTTATTATAATAGTTTTAAAGTAAGTGACCTAGTTAAAAAAAAAGACAATAAGCAAAAAAAAAAAAACAACAAAAACGTCAACGCGAAAACAAGTCGGCAGAAAAACTAAAAAAAAAAAAAAACTAAAAATTACTTGGAAAAACAAAAAAATAAAATTTACGTATGGTTTCTTTATACCGGAGACTAACTAATTTGAATAATTAATAAATTAACCATTAGTATTGTTAGCACACAAACATGTTTTTCCACATTTTGTTTTGACCAAAAAAATAAACAAAAAACGCTATTATATTTTATTGTAATTTTTAATTCATTGTTTAAACTCTTAACTGGCGAAACTTTTAAACGAAAGTATCGCCTGACAAATGCTTTTGCAAAGGTTTTGCCTTTTTATTACTTACTTTTTTAAAGTACCTAAATTAACACAGAAAAATAAAAATCGAAATTAGTTGTACAGGGTGTATCTGAAAAGACCAAATAAATTTGCAAAAAAAAAAACTAAGTTTAACGTAAATATTATCGAATAATTAGTTATTAAATTAAAAAATAATAAAATAATAAACCTTTATCCCTCAGCGAACAATAAATATAATTATACATAAAAAAGACATAATTTAAAATTTTTCTTTTTTCAGTTCAGTTATTTCATTTGCAAATTTTAAATTATATTTTTGAAACAAACTTTTTATTTTTTGAATTTGTGTTCTCTTAAAAGTTTATAATAAAACTACATTTACCAAAAACAAAATAACTCTTTTAGATAACTGATTACCCGGTATAATTAATAGAAATAAATATAAAATGAAACCTAAAAAAACTCTTATTCTAAATTCAAACCAACAGGTCTGCTTCCTTATAATACCTACGTACCTACGTCATTATATAATTCTTCAAAAACAAACTAAAAAAACTCGTTTTCTGTTATTTTCTTTTGGTCAAAGCAGAAGCCAACGTTCATCAGGTTCATCTGGTTTATCCGGAAAACAGTTTCGCAGAAAAGGTGGCCAATTAAGCCACTTAAAACTTTTTAATAACGATGATAAAGTAATCACGCTTCCGGACAATAATTAAACAGAGGTCCCCGACGGCATTACAATGTGGCAGCCAACGGTAATTAGTGTTTTTATTTTCGTTTGTTTGTTTGTTTGTTTGCTTGTTTGTTTGTGTGGCTATGTAAGTAAATGTAAATGTAAGTCGGAATCATTAGTATTACTATTACGTACGTGTTGGGCACGTTGCGCATCGTGCGGTGACGGAGGAAGATCAGCACCAGGGTGCCGTTGCCCAGTACGCCCACGACGAAGATGACGAAGAAGATGGCGGGCACGACGTACGTTTCCGGTCGCTCGAAGTACGGAATGTAGGGGTCATCGTCGACGGTCGTCCCGTTCAGCGATGCGTTCATAGCGTCGTCGCAGCGTTCAACGAAATAGGTCGCGCACCTTTTTCCACTTTTACATCGGAACGCCACTGGCCCAGGCCGCAATGACCGGTGCCATTTTTCGCACCGGCTTATACCTGGAAACACTTGTTGTTTTCACATTTGTTTTTCTGCTACTTGTTATGCTTTTAATGTTTTTACTTTTAACTTTGCTTTTATTTATTTTTTTGGTTTTGCATCGAATTTATTGCTGGCGGGATTCAAAGTGCAATTTGCAACTGTTGCAATCTTTTTAACAATTTTTTATTTTACTAAAAATTTAATTTTGACTTAAAAAATTTAATAAAGTTTTTAGTGAATATATAATAATGTAGGAAAATTTTAATTTTATTACAATAATTTCAAATTTTTCCTTCTAAAAATTTAAAAAATTTCATGAAAGGTATTATACCTTTAATTGCGTAATTTAAGTTGTAAAGTAAATAACTATTAAATTAACAACTCGAATCAAAGTGAAGTTTAAATAATAATTACTTCAATTAATGGTTGCTAGTTTAATTGAAAACAAATTTAACACAACTTCTTAATAAAAAAAAAACAAACTTTTGAAATGTTCTGTATCGTATGATAAACAGAAACAAAATGAAAAAATCCTTATCTTGATAATGAGATATCTTTTTATGTGAGTACTTTCACATATAATTTACCGAATGAAAAAGAACGCAAAGAAAAAAATGCCATAAAGAAGGAGTTAAAAGAAATAGAAAGGGCTAAGATAAAATTTAATAGGAGACGGTAATTGTTGCAAGTGGGATTTGCACACAAAGTGAGCTTTTCAACGACGCCATTCTCGAAAAGGTAAAGGAGAAGAGGCGAAGAAACAATTTTATTTCAGGTGCTCAAGACATTTCAGTTCCTTTCTGTTATATTCATTCCCGCTTAAAGAGCTTTTATATTTCTCTAAAAACTTTTGTTTTATTGCCCATTTACTTATACAGATTTAAGTTTTTATGATGACTTTTATATTATTTTTAAGGTTTATAAAAATAAAAATGTAAAGTTGATTTAACATTAACTAATTGAATTTGATTTTTCTTTGTTTAATTTAAATAATTAAATTAATATTTAATTTATTTACTGTAATTTAATTTCCATAATAAGATACAATAAAATATTGAGCAACCTAACCTTACATAACCTAAAACTGAACAAATCGATTTTTATTCAAAGTAATTTCCAATTACAATTGCTGAATCAAAGCCCAATAAAAAATAATATCTCTTTTAACATTTTAAAAACTTAATTGCTTAATTGCTACAGAAATTAAAGAAACCAATAAAAAAAATTGAAAGCTCAGAAATGATCGTTTTATTAGTAAATCATTAAATGCAAGCATAAAGGATGAATATATTTCCTCTCTCTCTCTGAACAAATAAATCCGTGAAACTGGGTAACTGGTGCGAAATTACGCGTAGTTTTACAGTTATTTAGTATTTAGCTACCGGAAAAGGCAGTATTACAGCTGTTGCACAAATTATATCACATTTCGAAATGCGAAATGGGAAAATTTATACCGCCGGCAACTACGGAAAGGTGCGAAGAGAAGCAAAGCGGGAAAATTTTTCCGCTCCTAACTGCCAACTATTTCCTGCCGATGGACTCGAAGAAAGGATGGAAATCTGATGCATCAAACGCCTTTTAGATTGGCATTAAGTCCATTATTATCCTGCTATGCTGCTCTAATGTAATGTAAATTCCGTCTTCGCTTTGATTCACTGCACGTAGCGCACTCCTTCTTTTTCCGCATTGAAATTTTTTGCTCTAGGATTTCAAGGCTTTTGCAGTTTTATATCTTTATTACATTTGCGATCCATACAATTTTTTTCTTGCTTTTTTTTTGGAAATTCAGTTGGTATTCATATTCTCATTTTATCTGTTTGTGGAAAAGATTCAAAGTAACTTTGTTTTTTTTTTGTTATGTAATTTTTTTTAAAGCAATTTTACAGTTTTGTAAGGTCTAACTATACTTAAAAAAGTGTTTACAGTGTTGTTGATTGAAGTTTTAAAGTCAAGTCTTTTTTATTTAAATATCTGTCCATTTTTTTGTTATCTTAAATTAAAGCCCTAATGCTGATTTTTTAAATCAATTTACGATGATTACAGAATTTAAAAAAAATACCTTTTTTCATTAATTTTATTACTGGTAAAATCGAGATAAAAATACTTTTCTGCAATATAATTTAGAAGCACAGACAATGGAAAAAAATTAATTAAAGAGAGAGTCAAAAGATGAAATTAATGGAGGAGTTATAGAGAAATTTATAATTTTTGTTTTAGCGAAGAATTTGAGAAATTTGTAAAAAAAAAACCTTAAGACGAAAAATAAAACATAAAAGTAAATAAATCTATTAAAACTGCGAATTATGAGCCACAATATTAAACTAATAACCAAAATTTTAATATTAAAGAACAATTCTTCGAAATTCCCCTCGATAAATGTAAATATAGATAAAATATTATAACCAGAAGCTATCAATAAAAAAAATGATGCTTTTTAAAAAAATTTAGTCTTCTTAGTCATTTAGAACTTTATTTTAGTTTTAATCGACTTTAATTTTTTTTGCAGTTTTCATTCGTCGGAGGCAGACTATTTTTAATCCGGAAAACCTTGTACTTTATACTTGCTCGAAAGATCATTTTCTGATCAAACTATCAATTTAACTTTATTTGTGTTAGAACAACGGCTTTAGCAAAAACGATCGAATCGATAAAGCTCTTTCCGCGACACATATCTCCTTTGAAGACATGAAATATAAGATTTTGAAGCTTTCAAAAGACAATATTCTTGAAAGTCCCAACTTTATGCACGTATTCTTGCAATTTCCGAAGACAGTAACAAATAGCAAGCAAAAAAAAAGAAGAAGCACAAAAGCTATCAGAACTTTACTACTCTTCTGTAGTGGATCTGCATTGTTGACATGCAACCCTTACTTATTTTTACTTTATTTTACTTTTTTACTTACTTATTCTTTCAACAAATAAATCTTAGCAGCAACTTAAAATTTAAAATGCTTCACAATTTACTAAATAATTCGATAAAATGTAAAATTTATTTTCTGCAATTGCAAAAAAGTTCCAATTTATGAAAACAAATTAAATTTTATTTTTTAGGCTTTTTCATAGATTTGTTTTTTAATATATTGGAAAGCGAGTGCAATTTTTCGCTCAAAGGAAATCACGTTTGAATTCATTTGAAAATAAAACGGCCAATACGGTTTTTTTTTCACGTTGCGATTTTATGCGGGACGAAATTTCCTCTTCCGGTAGTGTATGGAAAAAAGGTGACATGTTGTCATTTTGCGTTCGCATCATGTTGCAGGAGAAGAACAAAGGATAAAGCGCGACGAAACCGAATTTATAAATCTCAATGTCTAATTTACATATTCGGATTTTACGCTCTAATTTTCCTATGTTCGCTGTTATTTGTTTGTTTTTGTTGTTTGTTTCTTCATAGTACGATAATAGACAAAATAGGAAAAAAGATTTGCAAAATGTGTGGAATATATGCAGGGAATTTGGTGCAATTGCTATTCAGTATTTGACTTTGCAAGTCGTAAATTTTACTTTTAAGAACTTTCCAATCGGTGCAATCTGTGCTTTTAGGATTCGGCTTTTTTCAGTTTGCGAGCAGAAAGGAAAAGTCGACAAAAGTGTTTAAGGGGATTTAAATTGAATGTTATATACTTTTAGGATTTATTTATTGCTCTTAAGGACCCACTTTTAATTCATTTTATCAGATTTTATCAGATTTATCAGATTTAAAATTATTATAAATATTGTCATTTTAAGTGGAATTTTTCTCAAGCCGTTTTGGAGTTACATTTGGCTGCCACTTTCATTTTCTTCTTTAAAATATTATTTTAATAACAATAAATATTAATTAATAAATTCCATAGACAATAATTACCATAAAATAATTTATTTATCGCTTTAATTAAATCAAATGATATTTTTACATCATTTAAATTAATTGTTTTCATTTTTAAATCCAAAAAAAGATCCAATAAGAGTCATTAAAACTGCCTTTTAAGCCTTTTAAACCTCCTTTTGAATCAAGAAGCAATTTTTATCTGTTGAAGGGGATGAGGGTTATAAAAATGGCATTAATAAGCTAATTATTAATTAATTATAATATTATATTAACTTTTCAATAACAGAATTAGCTAATTCAATTGCAAAATGAGGTATAAAAATAAAAATTGAAAATTATATCACTTTTGAATTAAAAACAAAACATACTTACAATTTAACTTTATTTTTTTCAAATATGCAATAAATATTTTTCAATTATTTCTAAAAAATTAAAATAAACATTTATTTGCAATAATAAAATAGTTTATTTTATAAAAATCGGTCAAGCGGTTCAAGAGTTACAACTAAAAGCTCAGCAAGTATTGAAAAACCGCAATTAGAGGAGCTTTTGCACCGAACGTCAAAAGTATTTTAGTTGGGAAAACTAAATTTTCTTTTTCAATAAGTCAATAAAATTCTATATAAAATTGGTTTGGAGAAATTTTAATTTACTTTATTTTATCTGTTAAAAAAATTAACTGAATTTGTTTGAATTAAAATGGTACTTTCTGAAGCGATGCGTATAAAACAAAACTTATTATTTAAATAATTTTTGAGAAAATTTCAATATTTTTCTTTTTTAAAATTAAAATCAATTTATTAGCTCTATTTTAATATAATTTTTGGTTTAAAAAATCTTAAAAATTTGGTGATAATTAAATAGTTTTGTTTAATTGTTAAAAATTGGCATTTTGGAGAGCTTTTTGTTATATCTGCTAAACTAAACAATGGAAAATTTTGGATTTTATGTCATTTTAAAGCTCTTTAAAATATTTTTGAAATAGATGTTTAATTGTTTATTTTTTGTTTAATTTGTGTATAAATTCCAATAAAAATCAGGTGTTAAATCCGACATTAAATTGGGTTATGCGGGTTATGCTTTGTCAGTCACACTTTCAATTCTTTCTGTTGTTCTTTTTGTAATACAAATGAAAATTTTAAATTTTAGTTTACAATTTACAATTTAGAATACAATTTAATATCTAAAAATCAAATTAATAAAAAGTAACTCAGTTTTAATGTGTAGTTATAACAATTTTTAATGAATCTCCACAGATAGCGGCACTATCTTTATTTCTCTCAATAAAAAACCATTAAAACCGTTAAAACAATTTATAATTACATAAATACAGTTAACAATAAACAAAAAATTATGCAATTAAAATTTTCTGCAACATTTTCGTAAAAAAAAAAGATACCAAATCCTCATTTAACAAAATTAACCCTAAAA
>JASKGO010003546.1:0-35202 GCA_030556065.1 Holobus sp. GC000080 | reverse complement strand
GGGGAAAAACTGCGTATATATAAGACAGGTGCGGGACAACGTAAGCGTCTCTTCGGAACGATCCGAATGCGGGGATGCGGCGCGAAATTCGGCCGGTTTAAGGTTTCAAAGGTTTTTACGACTCGGCGCGGTTTCTCACACGCGCGCATTTAAACGCCTATACGGAGGTGCCGCGGTGCGCTGCGCTCGTCGCCAGAAAATACCAATTCTCGTATTCATGAAAATATGACATCGAATGTAGTGTATACATACACACGACGCCGCTTTATATTTTTTCGGGACTTTATTATTTTTATGCCGTACTTTAGCGACCTTATTTAAAACCATATTTCAGGGGGGCTGCGAGCACCTTGCCGGAGCGCCGCGCCGCTTTTGATCCCGCCCCGAGCTCGGGGCAACTAGATCCGCTCACTTTAGATATTGTCGCTTTAAGTTCCAGCATAAAATTTCTTTGAATTTCAACAAAACAGCGAACCGCGATTTATATATTATGTATACGCACCCATATATTGACGCACATTATTCTGTGCGGACACGTAATATGTGTAGATCCGAAGCAGCGCTAACTTTCGATTGCAATCTTGGCTGCAACTTTTACACACACGCACCACGCCACCGTCTCGATAATTACAAAAGCCTTTGGCATTAAAACTTTTCGCCTGTGCGCATCATGCAAACAAGGCCTTTTAATTGACATTTACTATTCGATTCGACTCAAAAATGCATAGTATAGTATGGCGCAACCGCCCAGTTGCTGATTCGGAATTACCACAAAGCACAGGGTGGTCACAAGTTTTAAGCTTTAAGTTGAGAATATTTAATCAATTCATTAATTTTCAACTAGAAAATCGGGATGGTAGATTGAAACAATTGATTTTACTTAATTTTTATATGTTATAAGTTAGAATTAAATGATGAGCTCGATATTTGAATTTCTCGCAATTAAATCTATTAAACTCAATGTAATTTCTGCCAATTCTTTGTTACCGGCAACTACCCTATTGATCTAAATATATCGCCAGCCTGTGCGTGCCCTTTGGTTTGTGTAATCGTCGTTCAGCCGAACCTGATTGATTTGTCTAGTAGTCACTCTTCATTAGCCGACACTCATTACGACATTATGACCCAAACGTTGCTCTTTATAATAGGACGGCACCTAATTTCGGCGTCCACCTACGCAGACCCAAATACGGATCCGATTAGGGAAATTTGGCGGCGCGGACGAGAGAGCAAATCGGCAATCGCTCTTAACCGATGTGCAGCACATCGAAAATCCGCGGCACGTCTGTTCCGTTGTGTGTATTGCAAGTTCTCGAATTCCAGCATAAGCTGTCGATTAGTTTCTCGAATATTACACTTATTCATAGTTGAGATGCAGCGAGCGCTTATAAAGTAAAGCGGAACATTCCGCGAGCAAACCGAGCCGTCATGATAAGTTAAGTTGGCCCAGCTGTCTCTTACTTTTATGGACGACAAAGAGCAATTTACCACGTTACAACTCCGCCAACTGTGACTAGTTTTCCGCCGCTGTACGCTATAAGCTACGCTATGTGCCATCGTAAGCTGCCGCGAGTTGTTTTCCGGCGCGTCACCTACGTGGTGTTTGCAGCACGCAAATCGCAACCTGGGCGCTACCTGCCGCCGCCGCCGCTTATTGTCGCAACGGCGTCATATCTCGCTACAGATGCCTCGACCCCCGTCTCCCATACCCCCGCACATCGGGATCACTTACGCGAAGCGAACGAGATTTAAAATTTATCGCGCGCGAATTAATGCCGCGTGCAATTGGGAACGAGAACGTTCCGTCTGCACGATATTCGGCATTAGGTGTAGTTAGTTAGTTAGTGCTCGTCTCGTATTCCGTTTGCCATTTCAGACTTCTGGCTCCTGGTAAAGCGCGAGAGCGAGCGGCGGAATGCTGCGGCAACTACAAGCAAACAACTATAGTGCCGAATGAAATCAGCCAGGCCTGTCCTTTAATAATACTGATATTAAGTAGAGCGCTAACAGTAAGTATTACTAGCTACTGGTAACAAGCTAGCAGTAGCAGTAGCAGTAGCGGTAGTAGCAGCAGCAGCAGGTTACGTTATGTTGTTTGGTCTGCTGGGCGAGAAGGCGATCGCGAATGGCAATGATACTAAATGCGAGATACAACCCACTGCGATCGTCATGCAGCCAGTTATCCTCTTTATTAACATCCCATCCCCAGAGACTGAAGCGGCTGCGGTCATCTCCGCCAGTTGTGGACCTAATGTGCCTGCGGATACTCCTGCAGCCCCTCTCATTGTCTGTCTTCTGTTTTCGAGAACTCCGCCATCAGTGGACTTCCCGCTAAACTCGCTCAAGGAAACGTTCGCATTCCGAAACTTGCTTTTACATCATCCCGAACTGCTTGCAATTCAAAATGCGATGCAAAATTTCTCGAAAAAAAATAATCCGATTTTCAGCAGTTTCGAACGAAAAATGCCCTCAGACCGAAATACAAGTAAATGGATATAATTAAATGTTTGACCGCTGAGTGGATCGATCGAACTTGCAATAAAGATAACGACAGCCGAAGGAAACGCAAAGGACCTGTTCCGCCGAAGGAACTTTGCGTAATTAGGAAAATCAAATTCGGCCCTTTAATTTTATATCCTAATGTCTTAATTTCGAGCTATCCATTAGATAAACTGTGCGCAGCCCTATAAATCTCCCTCGATCGCCCAATCTCCGATGTAACACGTGCGAAAACTTGCAAAACTTATTAAATAAACGTGTTGTTGCTTTTTAAAATTCCTACCTTACTTTATTGATTAAGTTCTTCGCGGCTTCCGGCGAGAGCTTATAATTTAGCGGCGAACGCGTGCCGTCCGACGAATTATACCGCAACCATATGATTTCGATGGCGAATTGATGAACTATTCTGCGCTCCGAGATTTATAACGACTGCGTGATTTCTTTTAAAATTATCGCAAGTTTCCCAAATGGGATGTACATTATTCGAGCTCGAGAATATGCATTTTAGGTCGCGCATGCGTGAAAGTCAACCGCTCCGCTTCGCTTCGTTCACGCGTGAAGCGTTACTCATGCGCGAAAAACCAACCTCACTTGTTACGTAACCATCCGTTGCGCGTATATTAATAGGCGGAGATGCCGATGGCAACAAGTTTCGCAAGGAAACCCCGTTGAAACAAACCGAATTGGAAAGTGTGTGAGTTAGTGGTGTGTATCGCAGATTGCCTGTTCGATGTTCAATAGCACGCGTGGCTCTGGATTAGCGGACATGCATAGGAATGTGCCATGATAAATGGAATGCAATTTGTTATGGTCGTAGGTGAGGTCGGTGCCGGAGGTTAGCCTATAATAACTTCACTTCCCAGCACACGGGTTCGCTCCTTTATTTATGTTGCGGGTCGCGACATCGCATTTGTTTTGGCGCTCTTCCATACCATGCCCTAATAGGCCCGATAATGTCGTCCCGTGGACCCCCGGTAGGGCGCCTCCAAGGTTTATTCGTTCTTCTGCTTCATCCACTCGCCGACGTCAGATTCGAATGAAAAATGCGGGCCAATGTTGCAGGTAATTAGAATATGCGTTCGCTACCGTAAATACACCTGGATAGTGAGCGGCTTTAATGCGGTGCGGCGACGGATCAGATAGATAATCGTTGGGTGTTTGCCGGGGCGCGTGGGGAGATTTAAGGGTGTGAAGGGGGTCTCGAATCTCGAAAATAAACGTTTCGTGAAATTCGCAAACATAATGTGATAACCGCGCTGAAAGACGGAACTTTGCACTTGTCTTATCTCTTGGGCAAATGCCACTCTCGCGAACCGACACCAGTTCATTCGGCTGTCACTAACTTAACTTACTGGCCACAATCCTTAGCTAGCAGCGTACCGCAACTCATCTTCGCTGATATATTTCCGCCCCCCGCGCTCGCTACATATCGTACATCAAGCGCCGCGTTGTATTTAAATTCGGCCGCCGCCTCCCATTCACCTGTGCTCCGCGATATAGCCCGCAAAGTACGAACTTCCGTCGCCGTTTCTTACGCTTTCATCTCTATTTATAACTCACATTACTGCGTGTTACTCCGGCGATAACGAACAAAATCGAGCAAGAAAAAAAAAATGAAGAAGAGAAAGAATATTCGCCATTGCTACCGCTGCTACTGTTACTGCTGCTGCTGACAATACGTATGTGAGACGAGGAGGATCTTACAGGGTAATTTCAAGAACAAATTGTACAATGGAATTACGAATGGGGTAATTAAACGAAACAAATTACTCACCGAAGGTTGCCAGCACCAACGGCAGGAGCGATACTATCGGTGAGCCTGAGATGAGGTCCCAGATCATTCTTCACATCTCCGATTATCACTACCACTGGCCTCTGAAACAATTGCAATATTCATTTTTTCCCTAATTATTTCGTATTGTTTCGCCGATAACAAGTTCGGCATGAAATGTATCGACCATAAAGAGCATAAAATATTAAAACCGTTTTAATACTTCGTACGGTCCATATTAAAACATAAGTAAATACAGGAGTATGTATATGTGTGGAATTGCTCGTTATTCCTCTAAACTAAAAACGCAGAAAATTTATTTGTATAGTGGTGGCACGGCTTTGCGGGCTTTTAAAAACATTATTTATGCACATGCAGGGTGACAACGGATTTAATCTGACCTTTTTTCAATCATATTGATTCAGTCTTTGGCTCTTATATTGCCTTTTCAAGTGCAGCCCATCGTTATTTTTGCTTTTAATTCCCTATGATTTGTTTTTGTCGCTGAAATAAACAATTTTTAAAGATGAAATGCTTTTAAAATTGAAGATGCATTACGGAATATACAATATAGAATTATAGAGAACATTGTTTAAAATAAAATACACATTAAATAACTCCAAGGCTTTTAATAAAAATGAAGATAGTTTTACATTTTATGTATAATAAATAAAACATCGAAAAAACTTCTTTTTTTTATAATGTTAAAGAGATATATAACTTGGTGTACCAAAAATAGCAAGGGTAATATTTTATTTTCTTAATAAAGTCAATTCGGAACTCAATATACCAGAGTTACGCGAGTCAAACATTTGTTTGACGTGTTTTAGTTAAAATGTGGATATAAATTGTAGCGCTAGTCGTTTCGCAGAGGTTGATTGTCGTAATAAAAGCGCGTTTTTACAGGGTGGCGAACTGCATGATGGAGCATGAGATTTTCAATAATAAATTTAAAACTTCCCATGCGAAGGCTTAAGTGTAGGGGATTTATTTACATGAGGCGAAAAAACGAGAATCGCAACACTTGTAAAAAAGCGCCGACCTTCTTGGCGGCATCAATCACGGAACGGTTCGTCCTGTATATAAGTGCTTGCGGCCCTTCCATTGTTCCTATAGAAAATATAAATTATCCGTGCATCTTGCGTTCAGGCCGCATCGCGCTTTGTCGTTATGGACGGAGGAGCGCAGCAGCCGCGCCGCAGCCGCCGCCGCGCTCCTAATGAGATATGTTGGAATTATGCCATGAACAGAGATCATCAGTATAGGAACGCGCGCGCGGGCAAAAATCCGGCCACCCTTTAATGACCAATGAATTAAGGAAGTATTTGAGCTGCGAAGGATAATGGCGCCGTAATGGCCGCGAATAATTTATCACTGTCTTTGATTTGGCGGACAGTAAACGGTAGCCGTTAACGCGAAACGGAGCCGTGGCGAGCGCGGAGCATTGCCTACGCGATTACCGCCGTCTTCGGCCGCAAATGGCACGGCCGTAAACGTAAAACTCGATTTGTCAGCTCTCGGGTTCCTCGGCGCCTCCGTGGGGGCGCCATGAACCAACCCCGAAAACCTAGCCTCCTATCCAGTTGCCACCAACTCGGTAGTACAATCTGCTTGCTCGTCGTACGCAAGAAGTTATCGTTCGGTTACGTTACGGCTTGCTTTCGGCGTGCTTTATGTGGAAAGGCAGCAGCGCAGGTAATGAAATGGCGCTATTTCGGAAACCAATACGTTACGATGCAGATCTCTCAATCTCCGAATCCGACGAGTGACGACGAACGCGCGGCGTATATGCATGCCAAGCAAGGAGACGCAGCGCAAGTTCTTCACCCTAATTCCCATTTCCTCTAGCTACGAGCTTTGTTCGCTGACAAGTTTTATCTCTTAGATGGCGATGTTGCGTTATATTCAATATCGGTTGCGGATCGTCATACCCATTACTCAGTATGGCGACGGCCGCAGCAGCGTTCTTGTTGTTGGTGCCTTAGGCACAGAATCCAGATATATGTTGTGATTTACACCCACATTACACTCTTTCATCCCCATCAGTATATACTTACGAGTATATTGTTACGACTGCGCTCCTGGTGCATGCATACACTTCGAGGTCGTAACAGGGAGCAAAGAAAGAGACGTCTTTACGTGCAGCCAGGCAGTCCTACCTACACAGGAATCGGTCTCCTCGAAATAATGCGCGCTGCGGCAGTGTTGGCCGTGGCCGTGGCTGTGGCTGCTGCTGCTGCTGCTGCGAAAAAGGGCGCCGAGAGAATGCAAAAGTAAACTGCTGCCAACTGATAAATGCGTCACCCAACTTATAATTGAAAACTTGGCGCTCTTGATGGATTATATTTTTAAATGTGTGTATGAAGGTCAAATATTTAGCCACGGCTGACAGCTATCGCATTTTTCATTTGGATTTCTTCCATTCAATTTCGGATAATAAATAAAGGGTCGCACACTTTAAGAACAAACGTCGCGCGACTCCATTCTCAACTTCCTTTATTTTTTTAGCTTTCATTGCTAGCCGCGGCGCTGCGACGAAGCTGCCCCGCCGTCGTCGCGATGCTCTCGCAACTGACTGATCGAAGAATTAAAAGTTGAGCCGTTCTCATTCATTGCCCCCCGACGATAAGCTCTTATGTCAATCAATCGCCCCATTCTTTCGCACTTCATTTTTTCCATATTCCACCACGTTCTATTCAGCTGCGCCATATTTAATATCTCTACGAAATGTTACGAGGGTATTTATTGTGGCATTGTCGACGGTTAAGTCATCCTGCGTAAGTGTATAGTGTACGGGGCAGTAGTAAGCGCGAACTAATAATCCCGTTTTGTTCGAGTTCAATCCGCCATAAAATAGACGGCGCATATTTTATGCATTATAAACTGTTGACAGAGAGAATCATGTCACCTCGACCAGAGCCTGGCTCGTATGGCAATCTGACTTCCCAAATCCCATTTCGATGTGATCGAAATTAATTTTGAACTTCATTATAATCGGGAAAGTCTTTATAGTTCAGCCATTGACAATATCTGGACTCGGAATGACATAGAGGATATGAGTACGGACAGAGGCTGTCATCGAAGACAAGAATTACGCTTGACGCGATAATAGAGTCTACCTTTCTGGCCGCAGCAAAAGCGGAGTGTTGGAAAAGGCGAACGCGAACGGCAAAGGAAACGCTATATATATATATATATACATATATATATATATATACTTATAAGAGCGATAACCAGCTCTTAAAAAAAGCAAACTTAAATCATCTTTAAGTAATTTTGTACACCGGATCATTAAAACTTATAAAGTACGACAATTTATAACGACTTTTTTACGGTTAGAATCTACGTAAAATGTAAATAATTAGAGATCAGAGGGAAAGGGCAGGTTTCACGCAGAATCCGATCCAATTTTACTACTCGCGATGAATAAAATAATGCTAATTAAGATGCGGTTGACCTGAATTTTAACAAATTAAACATTTGATGTAAAGAGAAGAAGAAAATTATGAAACTGCAAATAAGGTTCGAAATACTATTGCACCGCAGAGCCGGGTTAGAGAAGTAATTTGCGAGCGTATAATAATTCGTTTTTCTTCATACGAAAACTTCTTTCGATACTGTACAGGGTGTTCCCAGCGAAAACTATCCAGTGGAAATAACATGAAAACTACTCATTTTAGGAAAATTCCCCGAGACACGTCAATTTTTGTTGTTTTGTTGTTAGGGGGACGGCTTTTGGAATATTTCGTTATGATGCGACAGCCACCTCCTGCCCCGTACGGCCGCCCACTTTAAAATCTTAAATGGCATGCGGTCGAGTGACCCCTCAATTTAAAAAGAGTATATTTTTTTCAATATTTTAGCGAAAACCGCATTTAAATCGATTCAATAGTTATGCTGTAATTAATTAATGAAATTGATACAAATTGCCCATTTCCACTTAAGCTCTTAACGTTGCCATGGTTACGAAGTTATTATTGTGATCTGAAACCAATGGGAAATGGGCAATTTGCATCAATTTCATTAATTAATTACAAAAAAACTATCGAGTCGATTCAAATGCGGTTTTCACTATAATATTGAAAAAAATATTCTCTTTAAAATGACGCCCTATATATACTTGTTGGAAACATTTCGTATTCATATGTTTCGGTTACCAGTTACTTATCACTCATTGAACAAGTAACTGTTTCCACCGCAAAAGTGTGGTAAATATGGAAAATAAAATGCAAAAATGCACCCTGTATACGATGTGAAAGGGAAATCCGCATGTGGAAAACTCTTTCCTTAACATTTATCCAGCGGAACGGAAGCCGTATTATTTTACATGGTTTTCGATGCATATACCTGTTGAAACATTTCGATCCGCACAAGAGCGCCGCTATACGGGGCGGCGGATGTTTATCGTTTTGTTTTAAAGCCCTCTCGTTCCTTGCGCCGTCTCGTTTTTTTCGCACTCGCACTCGTCGGCCGGCCATTAGAACTTTATATTTGCTGCGAAACGTGATTTGCTCTCTTTGAGAAAGTATTGGAAAGTTCCCTCTAAACGTGCCGCAATATTTCTCAAAGACGAACTTTTACGGCCGTAGGAAAAGCGTCCCGCGCCGATATGTTTCCCCCGGACGGCTCAATAATCGCTCGAAAATAATAATTATCAATTACCAATTGCTCTTTCATCTTTCGCGTACAGGTCTTTTCCGATCAGAAACGCCGCTCCGCGCGCCAACATCACAAAGGCTTAATTTACAATAAACGGAAATCACGTAACCCATCAGGGCAATGGTTAAATTACAATTGCGTTCATAATGTACTTGACATGTACTAATTATCCTTAAACGATCCTTTAACGTACCTGTCTCCTCCCGAAATACGAATAAGACAACACGTCCGTGTGTGTTGTGTGGGGCATGCACCCACACAAACAGAGCGTGCCTAACGTGTGTAGCCCGAAGCTCTGACCGAACAAATATGTATTACGTACGACGTATACAGCAGACAGACAGACCTATCGAGTGAGCGAGCGGGCGAGCGGGCGAACGGGCGAGAGCGCAAAGTGTGCCGGCAAATTCCCAGATTGAGTTAATTGGGAAAATTAAATCTCGCCATTTATTATGATGAGATGTACGAGAAATAATGGACCACGTGAAATGCCGCAATTACCGTGCAACGAATATTTTAATTAAATTCGCATGTATGATAGTAAATGTCAGTGGTGGTAATTAAAATCTATCAACAAAAACTTTTCGAGAATAATGCGCGATTGTTATGGCGGAAATTACATAAACCCGAAATATCCAGCCGACTTCATTACACGCGTTCGCAATGCCTCAATGGAGTGCTTTTTTTCGCGGTTTGCGTGCCGTTTCGAGAGATATATTAATGCACTAACTACTCTTTTTGATATTGTTAGTTATACAGTTATACAGAGTGTTCGCTTTTTTTTGTTGCTTTTTTTTTTTTTTTTTTTTTGTTTCCTTCAAATCACTCGCCACTTTTTGCGTGGCAACTTTCGCTTTATTTTCCCCCTTGCAACAATGAGGAATAACGGAAAAGTGTTTTTCCTTAATACTTCGCGATTACTGAGGGGTCATCATCGATTGGAAACCGTTGGACGCATGTGGCATGAGAAAACTTTCGTAAGAATGACAACGACAAGTAGCGGAGGACGCAGTCACGGCCCCGAAAATGTTTCGTGGCTGCGTCACGAGCACTGTACCACTACACCACCGAGTGATCCGAGCGATGGCATTGCCCGAAGAGGAAATATTTACTCTCGGATTTTTATTACGGATTTTTCGCGAGCGAATTAGACACACGCACAATATGAGAACTTGTGCAAATGAAAATGTTCGCATTGTTGTTACTTTGAAGTACTGCTGCTACTAATATTATTAAAATTTCTCGCAAAGTTTCATCAAAGGATCATACATGAATAAATATCTATTCGAATATCAGTCATCTTCTCATTGAAAATTACGCTCTTTCGGATGAAAGGGCGCCGTATCATAAAGTTGTATGTTTGCATGTGCATGTGCGTGTGCCCTTACATGTGAATATGAAAAAAGTCCACCCTGTCATCGTGTCGTTGCAGGAGATTTAAATATTCGCAACAATGCGAGGGAGATTTTTCGCGTCGGGCTTTTCGATGTTCGGGCCGCTAATGAACGAAGATAAAGGGCGCTAACGATGATTGCGCGATCAAGTCTTGTTGGGGTAGGACTCAGGGGATGCGAATACACATCCTCGTATCGCTCCGACAATAAGGTAAACACGACCCTTATATGTCGCGCCAACAATGACTTAGCAAACTGCGCCACTGAATTAAAGTAGCAGACGGAATGCGCTTTAAATGTTTCCGTTTCCTTTTTGCGTTCCGTAAGAGCTACATTAACATATCGCGTCTATCTCTATACGCGCCACTCTCGGGACGACATTCGCTAAAACTTTCTCGAATTGCAATTATTTAAATATTAAACAAGATTAAATAAGAAAAGCAGATGACATGATATGACGAGACAACGTCACATGCCGTTCGCATCGCCAGGCAACCGAAACAATAATCATCTTATTAGTTTCCATTTTGTTTTTTATTAACCGATTATTACTATTATTATATAGTTTGCAAAAGTTTCGGCGACGAACTTATTATTTAAGGTCGACACGAAAGAAAAGAAAAGAAACAAGTATTTTTCCGAAGGGACAAAAGAGCGATATTTATTATTGTGCATGGGAAACAAAGGAAAAAGTTACTTACGAATATTTCGGTGCGTATAACGAGTGCGTTGCGGAGTGGCCGGAGTGCGCTCGAAGCGTCGCGGCGAATGTCCTGCGGCTCTGGGTGCGAACGCGCAACTGGGAAGATGCACGTTATCGCGGCAACTGCTGCCGCCGATCGCGCCGCCGAAGAATTCTCCGCTCTCGGCGGCAGCGCATGCGGTGCGATTCTTCGTCGCCAGTTCGAATTGAAACCGCTCTGCCTGTTCCGTCTTCTTCCTCTTCTTCGTCTACTTTGTCTTCTTCGTCTGCTGCTTCTGCTGCTGCTCGTTATCGCGACGCGTCTCCGCCGCACTTCTGCGGAGCAATGAATGTGCGTTAATTGCGCGAACCCGAAGATTTATCACAATACAAGCATTAACGGCCGCCTTCGAATGCTCCCGATGATAAATTAAAGGGCAGATCTCGACGGACCGCGGAATAAAAATATCGGGCGTTGCGGGCGCCGCGCCGCGCGTCGCGGCCAGCGGCGTGCGAGCCGCGATGAGGAATTAATGCGACGCGTCGCACGTCCGATACGTCCGATACGTGGTGGCACTCGGCGATCGCGGACTGCTTAAATGCATCGGTCCCGCCTATACGTCGAGCGTATGTGCGGTTCGGTGAAAAGGTGCCGGTAATCGGCCGCGGAAGAATGCTTGCGGCTAACGGGGACTGAGCGGTCGAGCCAGCCCAGATTTACGGGTATAGCTTTTCTGTAATGGAGTTTCCATGCTTCGACGTAGTTTTATGCGGCTGGCCGGTATATAATGTGCAGAGATTGCCGCGCTATAGTGCACCTTAGGTGTTGCTTGCGGGGCTGTTGCGTCAAAAAGATACCACTTCGTTGCCACAAGTGTTGGAGGCACTTACGGCTGCACTAATAGGCACCCACCCACGAGCGGTTACGCTGCTCCAGCAATAATATCGATCAACGATCACAACCATTACGCTGCGGATTATACGACAACCCTTTTCGTTTCTACTTTTTTGGTCTCCGCAACAAACCGCTTGCGCTTTCCTCCGGATGATTCAATCGAATCATTGGTAATTTGGATAATTCGACTGACTAATTAAATTGTTTCTCTAGTTTGTTCTTAGTCCGTCGACTTTGCTTGCAAGCGAAAGTGAAAAGATAGAAAAAACGGTAATCTAAAAGTTGGTTTTTAAGGAGTTGGCAAAAGTGCTGCTTAGTTATTTAAAAGCAGCTTAATTAGAGGAAAGAACTAGTGCCGAACAATATTTTACAGCGATGCATTTATAAATTAATTAATCAAATGTGCAATTGCAACAAATACATTTAATATTTATTTCGATGACGATGGCGTTGAGAAGTGGCGGCGGATGCAGAGGGGAAGCGGGGAGCAATTAGAGCAATTAAGTTAATTATATTTACGAACAAAATATCAGTGAGTTTGTTTCAATCACTGGATAATGATAATTTTAATTATTATGAAATTAAATTAAAACCCCCGCCCAGCCGAGATTTTCCCCTAGCCTGCGAATCCACAATTTTACCATCTCTTTAAAGATCTTAATTTGAATCAGCCACTGTTAAAAACGCAGTGAGAATGGCGATTAATTTGACTGCTTAAACGTAGTGACCGGCGCCTTCAAACACACAATCTGTTGCATTTTTAGAACTTTTTAATAAATAAAATGTTGTCAATACTTTTGCACTTCTTCCGCTTTATTGTGACAATGGAAAATTGTTTTTGGATGGTTTTGTAATTGAATTATATTTATATATTTTGCTGGATTGGACTTCGGTATGAAACGCCCGGCGCCTTCGCTTTCACATTTCTTGTAATTTTTTATTATTCGTTTATTTTTGGTATTTAAGTTTATTTTTATGGTTAATTTTTATGTATATATATTAAAAAAAATATATATATTACTTCGTTTAATTGAAAACAAAAAACAAAAAAAGCTTTAAACTGAATAAAATCTTGAACTCGGTAGGTTGTACCTGGTCAGTTTTTTTTAAACGATTTACTCAAACAGTTCTGAGATTTTTTAATTAAAATTACTCAGTGGTAATGTTAGCTAAAAAATAACTCTTTTGGATCACCCTGTATAACGAAAACTTTTATTTCAAAAACTTTGCCATTAAACTCAATGCGAACCAAGAAAATTTCATTTCATTTCATCGAGCAAGGAAAATATAAAATCATCAAGCGGTTCAAATTGGCCACCCTGTATTTATTGACATCTTACTGTTTTCATAGATACGTGTACGCGTGCACGGCCATGGATAGAGATGACAGGCTGCGAGTTTGTAAATCACACGAGAGGCGCCCGGTATGGCGGCCACCTCCAGCACGACTGCCAGTTCCATTATAAATCTGCCATACGCACACGTGCGGCAGCTCACTGCCTCCAGTACATACCCATAACACTGTCCCATGGTCAGTATCTCACCAGACCGCAACAATAAATCCTTCGGTAAAAACGCTTGATAATTATGTAGTCGTCACCCCGTACACACAGCAATCCGGTTTTTTCCCCTTTGTGCCGCTCTTCGCAGTTGGTAGCCCGGGGACGCGCAACTACACCGCAACGCGAAACTCTCGTTCCGAACGGACCGAAAAGCGTGCACTCGCAAAAAGAATTTCCAGATTAAAAGATTGCGAAATATGATAAGTGCACCGGAAATAAGTAACTCTTGCGCACAATTTTTTTTTTTTTTTTGCTGGTTTCATTTGCCAAAGTTTTCTGTTTTTGTTTAGGTGCATTTAAAAGTTTTATGTTTGTTGCGCTTTTACCGGGCAAAGTAACGCGTCTGCAAGTGCCCGACACGCTGCGTCAATGCGGGGACCGCTAATAGAAGGCAAAAATTTTAAAGAACCCGTTGTCACGTAATGGTCGGGGGCTGATGAGGGAAAATAAGCGCGGCCGTTCCTAGGGGTATTAGCACATATCGCTGAAGGGAGTGCAGCAGCAGCAGCAACAGAAGCGGCAGCAGCAGCAGCACAGCACCGGCAGCGGTTATTGATGCCAGCAACTAGCGCGAATCACATCATGAATGCCGAATTTCCCAAGCGGGCCATAGCTCTGATGGACTGCGAATTCAACGTTGTTACATTGTTCGGCGTGTGTGGTTCGGAGGGGGGCGGCGGCGGCAGCGGCGGGCTAGCGAAGGACTGATCATATTATAATAGCAGGCAGCCATTAGAGGAACAAATTGTCGCCTATCTGGTGGCACGGCTGCCGCGGCGAACGACGCACGCCAACAAATTTATGCACTATTAGGTTCCCCTTGTATTCTCCACCGGTTCGATCGAAGGATCCAGTTTCACGTAACGCATATTCATATTATCATCAATAACCATTTACTTCGGGACAATTTCATTCCGTTCGAATACCGCCAATAATAATAGACCACCGAAGCATGCGGCCACATGTCGCCGCCGAAAACGGGCAATAAACATTTCGCCATTGTAAAAAAAGGACCGGGCAACTTTTTTGATTAAGAATTTTCTAAATGCAAAACCGAAGCGTGTAGTATATAAAAAGTTTGCGAAAACTTTCGCGACGCACGTATGGTGAAAACTGAAAGCAGAAAACGTATAGTAGCCTCCTATAAAATTAACTTTTTATGGGACAAATCCGCGCGAATTATTCGCGTAACGTGATTACAATTTCTATCTTCAACCCCTGCGCATTTTTCATTCAATTATAAAGTCTTTAAGTAATTAACTGACGAATTTAGTTGAAGCTGCTGCAACGGACTGACATCCGTGGCGGCAGTTTAAAAGCAAACGTTTTGAGAAAAGCGAAATCTTTTCGTCCCTTGAAGGAATCGCAGAAATCTGTTTTTCTTTGCGGTTTTCTGCCCATCCGCCCCCGAACGCTCAAACGTAATCAATAATTTTGCATAGAGCAACGCCATCCCGAAATGGATTCCGGAAACTCCGCAACCGGCGAACAGGGATATTCCTGTGAGTTCCTGTAAGCGCTGGCTGCTTGTCCGAGTTGTAAAATCAACAGGTTCGCGATAAATATTCAAAACGGTAAACATCTAAATTACTCAGTCGATTTGCAGCGCATTGTTTTCCTTTTTCATTGCAAACGACGAGATTTTGTTTTTCCGCAACGTTTCCTTAACGACATAAAAAAATAATCGGTGTCGTTTTTTTCCTCCTCCTTGCAGTCGCCGCAGATCAAAGAAAAACATTTCTTTTGATCTCGATACCATGTACATATTTTAATGAGCATTTGCATGTAATGTTATATGATATAGTAGTGGTCCATTTGTTCTGCACAGTTTTCCTCGTAGATACGTAGATGCGAGTGCAGCGCAAACAGATCGACAAACCGCTCTACAAAAATGGAAAACATGGAAACAAATGCAAAAAATAAATGTGAAGAAAATTCGCATACGAATATATTTGCAAATTTGTAAATTTGCAAATTTTCCAGAATAAACTACGAATTTTCCGAATTTTAATAAGTTGCGCCATAATTCAGATGTTGAAAATTCCCACTTCAGATGGTGTGTTGTGCACTGCTGTAAATATATTAAAGGGAATCGGTTGATTCGGGGTCGGGGCGCGGACTAAGTGCAATTCGATGGCACACGGCTTAACAAGTCCTGTTTGTCATCAAACTTTCCCGAGAGAGAGAAGAAGTTTTCCGAAAAGCTATAAGCAACGCTACAAGTGAAACGAAAACATCGCGGAAACCATTCACTGCGCTGTATACATTAAATTCTTAAAGGGTGCTTGTGTTCTGCGCTGGCAACTATATCTCGCGAACCTAATAATTGTGTGTTTCCTCTATTTTCAACGGGGGCGACTGCATTTTTCCGTCGTCTCTGCTAGCTGATCTCAGAAATCCTCTATTCAGCGATGGTTTTAAAAGTTTCCAAATGTGAAAACATTACGTACAGGGTGGCACCATATTTTCATTGCCATTGACTACGGAAACTTTATTTATTCAATTGTTTGCAATAATTTCTAATGCAGTATGCAATCCGAGGATATAAAAGTGTGGTTTTGATGTTGAAAAGTTGAATTTTTCATTAATTTCGATAATCTAATATTTTGCGAAGACTCCAAAAGTTGATCTCTCAATTGATGCATCATTGATGTTTAATTGCAGACGTTCCAATTACCAATTACGAACAATGAAAGCGATCCGATTGAAATATCATTTCCACGCTGGTGGAGTTGTGCATAGCATGGAAAGCAGGCGTAAAATAACAGCAATCAAATCGTCGATGGGAAATGGTAATGGTATACCATGCTGAAAAAAAAAGGTCAATGGATTTTTCACCATTGAGGAATTTCTTTTCTCCATTTAATGACTCGTTTTTCCTTCAATTTTTTCAAATTTCCAAAAGAAACTCGTCTCTGATAGAATTTCCTAGCGACCTCGGTAATTTTTCCTCGCCACGCCAGCGGTGTTAAAACGGCATTGAAACAAACTTACGGAACATCGAAAGTTTTCGACAACTCGCACGCGAAATAATGAAAACGTTAATTTAAAGATGACTGCGATAATCGGATTGTATTAATTGCTCGAGAGAGCAAATATAATTTATTTATAAGAAGAAGCGCGCCGTCGTTTCCTTTGCTTATGTACAGACTACAGTTTAGTTATAAACCTATCGCGGCGTGTCGAATCGATTTTCGGCGTAATACATTAAATTGAAAGACTGCAAAATATTTCAGGTTGTTATTGTTGTTCACAAACTAAATTAATTTCGTAATGCGAAGGGTTCATAAAATATATCAGTCCAAAAATATGAAAATGCAAAGAATTCCGAATATTCGAAGACCGTGAAGTGAGTTCCCTTAGTTCACTGCTAGGCAAACTGCTCCGCTCGCTCTCTTCCGCTCCACCCTTGCTGTATACATGTATATACATATACATGTATATGATTTTATATATATAGGTACGTACAGGGTGATCGATCAGTTTCGGTTGCATTAAAACTGGTCAATATAGTAGTTAATATTTCGCTTGGTTCTCTGTATTTTCAATTTAATTTTTCCGAATATTTTCCTTTCCGAATTTGCAAATGAAAATTCAAACAGGGCAAATTTTGCTTGTATTGCAATTAAACCGCAATCGCACAACAATCGCACAGCAATCGCACAGCAAAAAAGCTTTTTACATCCTGTTATTTATAAGATTAATTAGCAATGGAGCTTTTTCCGGTCAATTTAACTGATTTCGTAAGCCTCCCAAGTTTATTGGATTCAAAAGTAGAAGAAATAAAAATACTCGTGGTTTTTCGCCCCACAAAACTACATGTCCACTGTTTCAAATCAAAGTGTTTCGAGAGAATTTAAATTTTCTACCGGCAGCAAATCTCTTTAATCTTACAGTTCGGATAGGCTAAATTTTCAGAAAAAACTATATTTTAAGCTAAGCCTTTGCGCTTTCGAATCGACTTCCGTCGCGGGCCTTGGGATGGCAAAATTTTTGGATGCGCAACGTGCGAGATATTTATAATTTACTGAAATGGAAGCCGTCAGCGACTGCAGCAGCCGCACGGGTCCTTGCAACAGTTTCGCCTTCGGCCATGTGTTTGTTCTGTAGCATGTGGTTAGAGTGGAATGCTTTTCAGCTGAACTTGAGGCATAGTTCCTAAATGCCGCTTTGAACGCGGAATGTCATATACTGTGTTCGGCACCGGGGAGGAAGAGGAACGTGCGGCAGGAATGGACCGAATACGAGGCGGCAACAACTAAACGCCAACGATTTCCAACGTGTGCACCCTTTCCCGGCAGCGGTCGTGTCCTGTGCTTTATGTCTACATTAAACTGGTCTCCGCTTGCCCGAAAAGACATTCCCGCTCAATGAGCGTTTAAAAGTTCATTGAGAGAGCGAGAGAACGAGATGGCGATCAGGGAAACTTGTTTCGCCTCCCCGGCCAGCGCTTTTCCCGCTGCAGCCCTGTTATTGTTATTCGAGCGGCGCGTTTTTTACGCGGCAAATTAAACCCGGAAACGACGCGATTAAACCCTCTCGATGAGTCTTCGCGGAACGACATCACGCAAATCGTACGATAAATAATAAAGGCAATTAAGTTTCGTTAATTGACACGCAATGCCGTTGATAATTAATCAATTTGGACATAATTCGCTGTAATTTTAGCCGTTAAGTGTTCAACGTCGGATCCCCGTTATGGCAAATCACCTCGATTCGATCATATATATAACTTTGCCACCCCGTTTATTTCTCCTAATTAATCGGCGAACTTGTCTAAAGTCGCACTACGACACTGTATACGCATTAAATACATAATTAATTCATATGCAGTCAATCAATTTCCAAAATTTAACTTTTCTTGCCCCCAAAACTAAAGAAAATAAATAGAATACTAACTAAAGCACGTTTTACACGACCAATAAAGAGATAGATTGTTTGATTTCCGTTTTAAGCATCAATTTGGTAATTTTTTCGCTTCTAGTTTAAAGTGTCTTAAGAGTAACTACCCTATTCATGTTTCGAATAAATTAAATTATTATTGAATTAAATTATGATCGTGCCTCATTTTATCCAACGGGCTTGTCTTATCGGCATCGAGATCATTACAGTGGAGTAAAATAGTGGCAGCAGCGCGAAAGTAAAAATGCCGCCGCACTTGATTTAAACTATCTGCGCGCGGCAAGACAAGAAGTTTCGAGAGTTTACCTCGGAGATTAAGGAATAGGCGGCGAGAACTTGAATGTTACGCGATTGCCGGAAAGCCCCGGCTGCATGCAATCCCGCCGGTTATGTAGTCAAAATCTATTGCGTGGAAACATTGATGCTGACCGCCGAGCTCAGATTATAATGCTATTTCGCGTTCTGTGCGAACGCGGGCGCGCCCGGTTCTGGTTCGAGCCGCCGCCCCCGATCCCCAAAATTCGTCGGGGTCCTTCGCGCGGAGGGCACGCTTATCTCGCACGATGCGCGATACCGAAAGCCCATGAGCCGGCACTATATACACAATTGCCGATGCATGCTACTCGCGACTCGTTTTACTCACGTTTTCATTGAGTAATTGTCCGGCTCTCCGCGGAGAAATCCAATTAGAACCAAAGAATCGCCGTTTAATTTCCAAAAGTGCTCATCCAGTTGGGCAGCGTAAGATTACATGCCTCCGGCCGGCCGGCCCGCCATTGTCTCCAACGTGAAAGTCAACTGAAAACATCTAATTTTCACTCAAGCGTTTACCATTCTCTGTGTATGAGTCTATACTCTAATATACTCTATACAGTTGCCATCGGACAAACAAATAACCGTTCGCTTTTTTCTTGATAACATCTAATTACATTTGCCGGTCGCCATGCGTGAAGCTCCGTCCACGTAGGTACTCGTACATTACGCTCCTCGGAATATGTGTCATTAGCGAACGCCGCCGCGCCTCCACCTTTTTTTGCATTTCGTTTTCGTTTCCCTTTCAGTTGCCCGGCTTTTTTTCTCTCCACACCCGCACAGCCAGTTACACACGCATACACTTGGGCGGCCTGTATGTGTACTCGCTATATTAAACGGAATGCGTATTGCTTTCATGGCACATTTAGTTGTTGCATTCGGCTCGCAATATAGTGGTGCTGCACTAATCATGAATGCGCGGCTTCGTGTGCTTCTGGCGTTGGCACTCATTAAGACCAACTTCGCTTTCGCCATTCAGATAGACGACGATGCTAACTCGTCGTCTTTCGAAGTTGCCACTGTCAGTTCCTTTCTGAAACGCAGCAAGTTTCAAGAGACGCTGCCACACAACAACGCCACCGGCGTTTCGTATTTCGTAAGTCCGTCAGCACACATGCCGCGAATTCGCGCAGTCTTCATTACTGGGGCGATTTAACTGCGCGACGTTTTTTTTCTTTTTTTTCTTTTCATTTTCCAGGCCGTCGCAGATGATGACGGTGCTGTCGATGTGACCGGCATGGACCTCGTTCGATTCCTCTCCGGCCACGTCAAGAGAAACGTTCAGGAAATGCGGAAATCCTGGGACTGGGTCAGTATTTCTTTCGATGGGTTTCAGTGCATTGATCGGATCGGTGATATATGCAAGAGTTAGTTGAATAAGAAATATAATGGGTCGGATGCAACTTAATTTGCTTCGCGCGCTGACAGTGAAAAATAATCGCGTGGTACGACCAGGGGCCCAATTTTGAACGCTCTTGAAATCTCCAAATTGGAGAAAATCTCCAGTGGCACCCTATTGGTGCATTGCGACAATGGAGCGTTCTGATTGGCTGATAGCTTTTCAAACGTGAAACGCCGACAGTAGCTATCAGCCAATCAGAACGCTCTATTATCACAATGCACCAATAGGGTGTCGCTGGAGATTTCTCCACTTTGCAGCTTCTAAGAGCGTCAAAAATTGGGCCCCAGGGGGGCAACGTTAAGGGAACAAACGTTATGTGTGTGATAGAGTTTAAGTTTAAATAGGGTTTAAATAGAAGTAGGGTAAGGTGCAGGATGCGAAACTCTAATCTGCTGTCAAGACTTCAGCGCTTCGCACCTTCGTTCTGTGACTGTGATCAGTGATCTGTCACACCGGGGCTTAGCTGCACGTATGTAACAGCAAGCTTTTACTTAAATATATGTAATATATAGTATAAATCAGAGAAAATGATCGTTTTTGACACGTGGAAGACACATACGAGATTATTTTGATGCGACGATCCGAAAAGCAAGGAAGCAAAAAAAAACGCCCCGTATAGTATAGTATAGAAATCCGCAGAGCGGATCCATTCTTCCGTGCGGCTGCCGGGCAATCGTAAGTTACTGCAGATATATTTATTAGTCATAAATTCACACACTGATAGGAAGAAATTCGCGATGACCCTTCTTCCATTCAGCAATCGGACAGCGGAGGCCTTTCAAACGCATATCCCGTCGGGCATCCATTGTGCGTCTGACAAGTCATTCTCGTCGAATCAAACAGTTAATTGGTTATTTACCAATAAGGAAACGAAAATACAATTGCCTCCTCGTTGCCGCCGCTGCTTCTGCTGCTGCCGCCGCTGCTCATTATCTGCAATTGTACGTTTTCCGGCAAATGGGGCAAACGGGCAAGTGAAAAGTGAGCGTGCTGCAAGTTTGTTCTTCCACTTTCCACCTACACGTAGAGATAGATACGCAGCCCTAATGCGATCGGATCGTTCGGCAAGCATTTCGCAATTCGGTTTTTATCATCGGGCCCCGGATAATCTCGAGGCGAAGGATGCGAATTAATTCCGTCCCGGCGACATGATCTGCCTGCCGCATGCACGTCGGATGCGAATCAAACAAAATCGAGCGCGGGGCTCGGCAGCAGAGACGCAACGTATTTATGGAGTAACACTCGGCGCGTGTGTATATAGTAATTACACTTGGAATATAGCGGAAAAGAAGGGAAAAGGATAGTACGGAGGCCATACTAGTGGCACGGCTGAGAGGACTCAGAAACTGGAAATCCTACTTCAGTCGTATTTGTCCGCTACGCCGGGTTTTCAATCAAGCTCTCTTGATGCCCGTAACCAGGGGTGTCACAAATCTCTCGGCATCTCGCCAGTGTATAGACGCCGCCGCTAAGGACGAGCCGGATTCTTGCACTTTAATAATTTTCAACACCGCGCGCATCATTCATGTTGTGTTATTTAGACGAATTGAGCCATTTTCAATGCCACGCAACGTTTCCTCGTTACGATCGCATTGCAACCATTTACCGCATACCATACGCAACATGCAGTACGTAGTGCCCACTCGAATTGATCGGTGATCTGACTGGAATCGCCATTAACCGCATGCGGAAGATGGAAGATTTCGAATCTTCCAGACGCCATAATGGAAAATCGGTGCTTCCGTTTTGGCGGAATTCTTTTAAATTTATCTACCGATAGGAGACTTCATTGCCCCGGCTACCCAGACGATACAGAACTGATCATGAACGGGATTCAACTATATACGGTGAATTATCTTGCACCCTCCGAATATCCCAATGGATATCCTTAGACTGTAACAAAGTCTGCTTAGTCCAGGATTTGCCGGCGTTAGTTATAGACAACTTCGCTTTATATAAATTTTTATTTTCATTCAATTTTGCAACGTACATCCGAACATTTTTAATTTGTGCCACGAATGGCGTGCGAAGACGACGATTCATATCAGACGTCGAGCGGAAAAAGTGGGATTAATGCGAACCTAAGCGATAAACGCGCGACATTTTGCCAGAAAGACCAATATGTAGAATGTAGAATTGGTATTATTGATGTCAGGGTCTCCGGGAGTTGGTGCCGTTTTTATTGGATCTCAGCCATTCGATATGATTTGATTTTGAATTCGCGCCCTTCGGGAAGTCCCCGAAAGGAAAACAAATATTTACGCCAGCCGTTTTTTTTAAATATCGGTCGATATTTCGAATCGATCTAAGCACATCACCGATCCGTAATTAATTGCAATAGAGCGAGAGCAGATTGTACCACTGGCATTTAGTGCTTTTGCAGCACAATGTTGCTCGCAATAACGGTGGAAAACGTTTCAGCAGTTGCGAGCGAAACACTAGTTTTAAGTGGCGCGCATACAGACCACTAGAAGGATTTCAAATGATCTGCATTTTTCTTCATAAATGCTAGCAGCAAAGTAGTTTTAAATTGAAACCACGAAATGGCAACGGACGGGAGAACAAAAGAAATAAATGTTTCTGCAACAAAATTGATATATTAAACGAGGCCCGCGAAAGCGCACTTTTCCACATAATCATACAGCGTGATCGTTTTTTCAATGTCCGCGCGATCGGAAACCTTCCGAGCTTTCGCGCAAGAAACGGATCGGCAATCCCCTGTATCGCGGAAATGCGCGCATTCAGTTAAAAACGGCTGAAAGTGGAATTCGTGATACGGATTACAAATAACCGCACTTGTTTCTGCCTCCGGCTGAAGACGAGCGGGATAAAGAGCGGCTGTCAAATTTGCTAACGCCGCGCCAATACGCTGGAGCGGCACGGCGCCGAGGAGCACGCGATCGACACGCATTTGTAAGTGCGAGGCGCGAGCGAGGAAGGAAAAGCGCGCGATCCACAGAAATGCCTGGCGCCGCCAGCGCGTTATGGTTATTTCAATTGCCCCGCGATTGATTTGCCATCGTTGCTTATGATCGGCCGGCAATAAAGAACAGGTGCTCAAGGGATGAACCAATTAAGGGGAATAGACATTTTTCATGGCCGCAGTGACAAGCCATTTTTCTTAGTTTGCTCCAGCATCCGGCGAGCGTGCCGTACTGTACACTGCAAGATACATTAAATAAATGTTTACGGAACGGACATCTTCTAACTGATAGGTTCCTGGAATACTGGTGCTAGTTAGCGGTCGGCAATAGACGAATATTAATAGAGGACGCGGGTAATTCCCTCTCTGGCCGGGCCCTCTCTGTTTCTGTGCTTGCGGTGCTGCCGGTACGTGCGGAGTACAAGTGATTGATGAAGTCTGCAGGACGTGAATGGATGCCGGTCTACTACACATCAAGTTGAGAGATTTACCTATGCATATTAACTTGTTCACACTTTTAAAAGCTAATATTAGCTGTGCAGATTCAGTTTGCAGAGAGAAAGAGAGCTATATGATGTGATAAAGGAGGCGACGCAACGCATCAATCAACAGTTATCGCACATTACAGATGAACCCAACCAGCCACTGCCTACCATCATACAGACAGATAGATATTCGCCGCCGCCAATGCCCGCCGCCCCACCCGCCGGAATGCGAGTTTAATGATTTGTACTGGCCCGAACGGCGATATCTATTTGCGTTGTCCTCGGCATCAGTTTAAGTAATAAGTGTTCAATACGGCAGTGCTCAATACGCAGTTGAAGTCGTTCGTATTGTACATATTGTAACTCGCAGCAGTCAGCCGTCGAAAATGCACCCTCAGCCTAACTCACTCACGACTCACCCCCTAGTTTTATACCTATTTTGCAGTATTCTATTACGTTCTGCGTTTCTGCGTTCATAACATCCATTAAGTGTAGCTGGAAAACAATGTGCGAGTCTGGTTGAATGGTAAAAGAGGGGTCGGACACGAAATCGCGGCGCAGCCAATTCACATCCGTCGCTTGCACTTCCCGAAGAGATATGTTACAAATTTATGGCCGGCCAATAGTAATAATAACAATAAATGGTGTAACAACAGCAGACTTGCGAACGTTGTTGCGAAACACGTTTGCATTTATCGAACGCATTTGCATTAGTTATATTCGTTTGTCGCAATTTGCTTCGTCGCTAGACAAATTTTTCCGATCTGCCCGTTCCCGTTCACGCCCACGCACCGCGGCGAGCGTGCGGTCGGCGTTTCGCAAATAGGAAAACGCGTGTAACTGTGTATTTTATAAGTTTATAACTTGAGCCTCGGCTGGCTCTTTGTAATAACCGCAAACAAAGTTGCAATTTGTTCGAATGCCTCGGGATTTATCGGTCGCTTTGTCTCCGTGCACCTCTTCGAGCGGTTCGAGTTGTTGCCGCCGCGTTTCGACCGCACACCATATTTGTTTGCGGGTAACTTTCCCGAAGTGACATCTTTGTGCATGCCCTTCTTCGCATCAAACTATATCTGAAATATCTCTGTGCAGCATGCACCGCACACGCACACACACCTCTTTGTCTCCCTTCGCGCTTTCACGCAGACCCTCCACGGTTCCAGCGGGCTACGCCACTAGCCGTGGCTGCAACTGCATTAATGCGCGGCGACCCCCCTGAAAAAATATTTGCCCACGCTTTTCGCCGCCCGCAGACACAGCGAGCAGTATATGCAGTTCACGGGTGGTCTGCGTCGCAGTATTTGCCGTCGGGGGATTTCGCGACGGGCGGCCAACTGTAAGAAGAAGCAACAGGAGCCGCGTCGCGGGCTGAGAGGGGTCAGCGGGCGAAAGCGCGCGCTCTGTAGCACGCGGCGGAGCGGTTGCCGCCGCCGCCGCCACTCGCACATTCTCTCGAACGTTCGCTGGAGACGGCAGTGCTAACGGCGGCGGAGGGAGCGCGCGACGCGTCCATTATCTCTCGACTCTGCCGCGTTTATGCCGGTTCAAGTTTTGAGTCGTACGTTGCGAATTGTCGCGAAGAGGAGCAGCCGGATTTCCACGGCGGACGCATCTTGCGAACTTTCGGTAAGTGAGAGATCACTGAAAACTTTTGTGCCGTTTCGTCTGTTGTTTTACTTTCCGCGCGCGTGCATGACTGCATCCGATTATTTTTTTATATCGAAATAATAATATCATTTAAATGTCGGCGACTGTGTGTACACGAACACGAGCATTGAACACATTCAGTTGCATCGGTGTCTCGGTCCGAGTTTCGTCGCCGAAAAAAAAGTTTCGTCTGTTTTAAAGTCGGTTGCGTATTGCGGATTGCATTTTCTGTAGACCGAGCGCGCAATAATCGCGTACAATTAATCACGGCGATCAAAATGCAAACAGTTGCATTGTGATAATTCGATTCACTTGCCGACTCGCAGTTCCGCTTGCCCGTCGAATTTTCTATTTCACACTTCAATTCGGCCGCCGAAATTGGCGCGTAAACATTCATTTCATTCATTGGATCATCATCGAATCGGATGATGCGGTGGTTCTTAGACCGCGCGCGGCCATTCATAAATCAATCACATCGCAAAATGCATTCGTTCATGTGCTCCGCACAAGCCATCACATATTTATCGGAGCGCGCTTTACAAGCCTGTCTCTTTTCATGGAGACCAAACTCTGCGCCGAATAATAGACTTAAAATGACCGGACCCTTGAAAAGTTCCCGCACGGCCCGATGCCGTGCCGATCCTTGAGGATATATAATGCTGACTTTGCGCTTTCGAATGAAATCAACACTTTCGTGTCTCGATCGCAATTACAGAATAACTGTTTAATTTATTTATTTGTTTAAACCTCGGCTCGATTGGTCGGTCGGCGTTAAGAGTTAACAGTTAACAGTTAAGAGTTAGGAGTCCTTTCCCGTTCCTTCCTCGGGATTAGGTACTTTCATTGGTCCTTTATTATTTTTTATTATTTTTCCGGCTATTGTTATTTTTCCCGTGACAATGTTAAGTTGGCGACCGAAAATACCACTCGGAGGTTCTTAAGAAGCTCGTTCCTTGAGGAACGAGAGCCGCAGCTGTGATCCGTGTCACAAGGAAGAATCCGTGAAATATTACTATTATATGTTCATTTTCGGACTCTTTCTCGCCGGCCGTTGCGGCCGACGGGGTCTATCTGCTGTCTCTCAATCAGGCGCATGAATGGAATAACAAAACAAACGTTGCGGAGGAAGAGGAAAAGAAAAAACCGTGTGCGATTGAAGAGTTTCTCCCCGTTGCCACTCGTAATTTTTGGGTAAATCCGCACCTACCCCCCAACGCGTAGTATTATTGCTCTTTTAGCTGACAGGTTCAGTTAAGATTCCAAAACTCGCTTCAAGAATTCGAAGGATATCCGAAATAAAATCTGCTAAAATATATTCGGCGAAATTCGGGTGGATTTCCAGCGACACATAAAAACAAAACGTATTTGTGGCGAAAATACATTAATAAATTTGAACTCGTGAAAAATCTCATGAAACTGCAGTGAATTAACGAAAAAAAAATTTTTTTCGCTCTTAAATGGAAGTTTTAAATTGAGATCTTTTAGACGTAAATATTTTTATTTAAAAAACGCAACAAGAAAATGCTTGAATTAAATTTTTGTTTTATTTTTTATTGAATAAACTTCTGATTTTTTCGCAAGTGGCCAAATGCAGGTATTGATAGAGTAAATTAACTTATTAGCTTTACATAATATATATAATATTATATATATATATATATATATATATATATCTATTAACAATAGAAGGGAGATTCTCGTAAGCTGCAAACCGCAACTATGTAACGGGCTTTCAGCACGTGACCATGCCATGTATTTTACAATCCCGACATTCTTGATACAACACAAATTCCTTGTAGAATTTTCTTCTCTTCGAATAAAATTGCAAAAAAAATATAATGTATGGCGATACCGTGTTGCATTCAGTGAATTAGTCCTCGAATAACGTAATTTTTCTTCTTCTAAAGATCAGAGTCGGAAAACGTTGAGGGATTGCCGGCGATTTGTGATACCACGCGCGTCAGCAGAGATCGCTCGCCCTCACCTGGCAGCCTTCGGCGGAGTGCGTCGCGAAAACGATCGCGCTCATTATTTACAACACTTAGGTGAAATTATTAAATTTATCGATCGGGAAAACGGCAAAGGCACGAGTCGCATTTGAAAAGTCGCCGCGGCATCTGTGCAACGAACGGGCGCTTAATGTGTGAGCGCCGGCACCTCTAGCACTCGAGTGCGACTGCTACTCGTGACGGGTTGCACGGCCGTAATTGCAAATAGACTTGAAATGGCACAATTGCCGTTTGTATCGAAGTTTTAAAAGTAATTATTCGAAGCCTTTCTGCCGCGCCGTTCGGTTCGGCACTAACAAGTGAGCGTACGCGATCTCCCCGTGGCGCCCGGCGCCCCGCGCCCAGCGCCTTCACATATACAACGCACTCGTATCGCACTGGCACTTGCCGGCAATCCAGTTGTTTTCGGCGGTGCGGCGGCTCGATTGCCGTCCTATTTCAAGGAAGTACGGCCAGCGCTCGTATATACTGGGCGATCGTTTCGCCGATGCACCCGACCGAATTTCTTTGAATTGGCAACGAAGAAAGCGTTGTTTGCGCGGCGCACGGAAAACGGTTTTTTGGGGAAAAACAAATTGCAAATTGAGCGACCGCAATGAAAAGGTAATGCGCGAACTCCGGGTCACTCTGTATATGCAGAGCCGATATGGTAACCCTATTCCGTTTCGTTCCGTTCCGTTCCGTTCCATTTGGCCCCGTCGGTCGGAATCCGGCGTTTCTTCGAGTGCCCTATATGTATATTTGAATGCGGCGAGCTGTAGTGGTGCGGAGCGCGATGAGGCGCAACTGGCTGCCAAAGCATACTTTTATTAGGCTATTAATAAATTATAGCAACAGGCGGGGCAGCCTATTGCTCATACATAAACTCAAGTAGCATCTTGGCTTGACGTAATAATGAGATCCGACCGGATATGGCAATAGGATTTGGCTAAATAGAGGTGATCAATCACTGAACAGCAACGTGTCACTGCATTGACTGGCGGATGGCGTGCGGCACCTGAGCCTGAGTCTTTCGCAGAACAACTAGCTTTCTCTACAATGCCGATAGATGAGCAATGGGGACCGCGCGGCGGTTATTACCGCTCGTCGCTGCCGTGCTGCAGCCATCCATCGCTTTCCGGAACGCTCAGAAGCGGCACCCTCGTCTCGTCGGACGCGCGGCGCCGTCCACTCGACTCGCTCTTTCACCGCTACCTCTGCTGATGCCATTGCTGCTACTGCCTGCTGCTGCTGTTGCGGTGTCTCTCCACTACCGGACTTGTTCACGCTTTACATATCGGCACAATCACAATCGGAATGGCGCATGAATATGCATGTGTGCGATGCCCACTGGCCACACACGCACACGCACACGCACAACCTCACACAGCCGCGCTCCGTCATCATATAACATGTGCCAGTGATGTATCACCTACAAGCACACGTCACTTCCTGTCCATTGCAATCAATTACCAGCCTAGATGAACATGTAACTTGCAACATCCATGAAAAGCGTCCATAAACATAACCGTCAGAAGCAATCGATGTTATTTTGCGATGTGGACAAGTGTAATACACGCGAGCCAATCTAACCTAACATAACCAAAAGTAAAGTGGATATGTCGGTTGGAAATGGCGAAATTGCGCATGGTTTATAATAACGTTCCGAAAGGAGATTCGACTTCGACTTGAATGGATTTGCTGGTTGTTCGGTCGGTCGAAGCTAATATTGCAGTCAAGTGATGCCGATATTAAGTAACCCATTAAGCATTTAACGGTTTCGTCATCGGACAACGCCGTTGCCGTTGCCATCATCATCATCATCATCGTCGTCGTCGGAGCACTTGCAATGTTGTTGTTGTTGTAATCCATTTACAGGCTAACTAATACATAATTTAAAGACACTCGTGCTAATTGATGGGCATGCCGCTTAAAGCGTAAGTCATCAATCAAGCAATGGTGTGCACGACAGTAGCCCGATAAGACCTGCTAATATCGAAAGAAGAGCAACAACACCAACCGGAACCTCTGTCACTTCGAATCACTGTCGTTTTTCTACTATTCTTTAACGGAAATGTCTCGGTACAATCGTACCGATATTGTACTGCAGAGGTTGCAGAGGTTACAGAGGAATCTGTCGGCGGAAGAATTGCGGGGCAAGCGGCAAACGTCATTTTTTTCGTACCGCAAAATAATTTAAATGGATAGATGGATAGATACGGAGCGGAATTGGCAATCCAGATCGCTGAAGTAAATCGCTACGGTGGCTCTAAGTCCATTTAAGGGCCGGGAGCCAAACAGAGGCACTTGTAGGCAAAGTACAGCGCACAATGGCAACGGGCTGCAGCTTAGGGACTTATCCCGCCATCGATACCGAGCACTCGCTCCTCCGGCACTGGGTCTGGCATGGTAATGTAGCTACTTACTTTACTACTAACTACTCTTGGAGACTCTTTTCGAAGTAAATGGAGCTCCGTCAAAGGGACCACACACTCCCCCGGCGCGCGTTTCTTTAAGTCTCCTTTTAAGTGTACTACACATTCTGCGTATCGATTCGGCACAACTTCCATCGTATATGGCGCATATTATAATGCAGCGGCCGCACTCGAAAATACGTAATTACGCATCGAGAGGAAATTGATTCAAAGAGGCGGCAGTTAGTGGAAGTATGGAAGCAGTGGTAGTAGGTAGCGGAGCAATATGGGTCGCTATCGCGTGTGCAACGGAACGCAGCAGCCGATCCTCCGTCGGAGAGCAGAAAAAAAAGCGACAGTCAGCAAACGAGTAAATGATGTGGTCACTAACAGGCAGTCGATATATTGGCAGCATTTTATCGTGAATGGCCAGTCCGAAGCAAATTTCAAAGCAAATAAAGGCGCGCTGCCACGGCCGATGTTATTGGTACGAAAGAGAAAGCAGTAGCGGCGGGCCTGCAGCAGCAGCAGCAGCAGGCTCGAAGCAATAGCGAGCATCATTAATTTAAAAGCTACTACATATTGGGCTGTTTTTGTGGTGTAATGCTGACTGTTGTCTGGAGATGGCACCGTGATAGAACACGTCATGAGGAGGATTGATGAGAGTGGGTCCGGTTTAAACGTTCCCGATTACTGTTCCGCGTTAACATTTAATAATGTAGAATGTAGATGAACCTTGGCCGCCGGTCAACACCATCGCACGCCCTTTCGGAAGCATGTTACCCTTTGTTACCTATCGCCCACTGCTTCGGCAGTACGTTTTTCCCGCAGCCCACGCGCCGCCATCCGCTAATTCGATTTCTTAGTAAGTACTAAGTAGTCACTCAATCGGTGAGTGGTATCGAGTCGTCATGGGAACGATATTCAATTGACGTGTTTATTTATTACCTTTATTAGATATTAAAATATTAGATTATTCGAGTGCTCGGTCTGGTGCGTTTTTGTGTGTCGGTTCGCTATGGGTTGCGTTTCGGGTGTCTTTGCGGTGATTTTATGTGAAAATGGTTTAGTTGGGCGGCATTCCTCAGAAACTAGACTCGCATGCGGGAATGCAGTGCGATTAAGAGAAGGAAATTATTCCGGGCGCCAGTTTATCTGCGTCACAGGAATGACACCGAAGGGCGCGAGAACCCGGCCGCAACTGTACCTTGTGGCGCGGGATGGCAGGCGGGACAATGTGGTGCGGCAAAGTGCTCTACGCTCACGCTCACGCTCACGGCACAATGCTTAATAATTAGACATTACTATTTTACTTCTATTATATCACTATACATTTAATAGCTATTAAACCCACGACAAACACCATCAACCACACTATATCCACGCGAGCAGTTAGTTATGCAAAACAATTTCATTAGAATGTATACCTTAATTTCGATACGGCGCCCATGTACAGACAGCATATATGTTGCGAGAGCGGAGAGTTTCGAACAAAGATGTACGCGGTAGAGTGTAGTGCAGCGAGTAACTAGGCCGAAGTGCTTTTTATATATACAGAAAAGAGGATGCTCATTAAGCTCGAGTCTTTTTAAGTTTGCCATTTAATAGCAGCGTTCGGGAATACGCCGTATAATTACTCGGCGGCAGTGGCTGGAGGAGTACGCTGTGCTGCGGCAGAAAGCGCCGACTAAACCGGCAAGCAAGCAAGCAAGCAGGCAGGCAAGCAAGCAGGCAAGCAAGCGAGCGAGCGAGCGAGCGAGCGACGTATGTTTTGTATAATAAATGAATATAAATGTATATTCGTTGTAATTCATAGACGGTTTCGGCTGAGACGCGTTACGACACGTGTGTCAGCACGGCGCGTTCGCACGGTGCCTTAATTGATCGCGGATAGCAGCGCGCAAGATATTTATGGACGGAAACTGAAGACCACAGATCCAATAAAGGCACGTTAATATGTTTAAGTCAGCGCTCCGTTACCGCCGGCTCAAACTGCAAAACGTAACTTACGTGTTTCACTCGGCGCGCTTTAACCCCCGCAACGAGAGACCCTTCACAATCCGGCCGTGTACAAACAAATGTAGAAACGGGTATAACTAATAATTAAACAGAGTAAATTGCCAGTAAACCGATATGTAAACTCTGGCAGTACAGATAAGAGACACGGGAGAGAGAGTCGGAAAACGGCAGTGGTAGCGGTGTAGCAACAGCGGCAGCGGTGGTGGCAGCGCTGGGCTGCTGCATGCATATAGGGTACCTGATATCTACACGCTGCTCTGCAATGCTCCGCTGCCATGTCCTTTGCCTGGTAAACGAACGGAACGATCGGCCGGACCAGTTGTGAGCGAACGGGAACGGGAAGAGCGACGGCCGGCAAGGCGCGTAAATGCTGATGCTCTCCGCACACACTTTCGCCCATTACCGTGGCACCGAATCCGTGCAAATACTGGTCCGATATCTGTTGCGAAACATCGCACTGCAAGGCCCCTCTTGAACTCTCGAAGAACCTATTAAATAATACATTTTGTCGCGGCGCATGCAAATTACATTGAATAGTTTAGCGGAGTTAGCTTTATCTAAGCGACGGGACAGCCTGCACGTATATCGAAGGCGCCGGGCTATACTATACGGATACATTGGCAAACGGCCGGTCAGTAGCTACTTTGCAGATAGCTACATCAATTCACTTCGCTTCAATTTCGGACGGGTTCAACTTGATAATTCTCTGTTTTCCCCCTTTCGAACGCATAACCGCTAGGACACCTCTAATATGGCTTTTTCGTGCGGCCCAACTTGGCTCAGTTTTTAGCGATAAATTTATGATTCGTTTTTTCTTTTCGGCCGCCCGCTCAGTTGTAAACGGCGAACCGGTCATATTGAAGTCCGGCAGTCAGCCTGGCCGTCGATGGAAAAGAACAGTTTAGAGTGGCCAGACTGGAAACTGACTCTGGATGGTTATACCGTGGCACGGTAGCGTTGGAGTGTTGGAGTAGAGAGAGCAGAGACACACCGTTCGGCATACTAAACGTTGCGGGTCGTGAACTGTGACGAGTTTATATATTTCAGTATTTCACTTCTAAAAAGCGGCAGCTCATCGTAAACGCCAAACCCATAAAATAATCGTAATTCCTAATACATTCGGCAGATTTAGTGCCGCTGCTGCCGCTGCAATTCGGAACGCGTTCATTTTAATAATAAACTCCGCACATTCGTATTCATATTGCGTAAATTATTTTGAATGTAGTCAACAAAGTTTGCAATGTGGGCCCGCGGGGGCGAAGCCGGGAGTGCGTGGCCCAGATATGACAGTTAAAGGTGCTCTGTCAAGCTTACGACGACACGACGTCGGTATCATATTATTGGCAACGCCCTGCCACCTGCGGCACCCCGTTGTATACGCACGCACAATTGAAAGTCACCGCTTTATTATGAGGGTGGTTAACAAACGGATTGCATTCCTCTTCGCGCGGCTCGGCCCGCTCGCTGCTCTTTGCTCTCAGATATATGCGCTCGCACAATCGAACCGCAGCTCCCACATTATAATAATGGCAGGCAAACTATAAGAATATGATTCGGATGGCCTATGCCGAGTTACGGCACGCCACAGCCATAAAGTACGTAACCCTGTCGGCGGTCTGTCGCCAAGGGTGCTGACATTAGCAGGCTATTCGGATACGACCCCAGATTCAGCACTTGCCGACACCACGGCTATTACCATTCATGATTTATATATTATTATATATATATATATATATAGATATATGTATGTACACATATATAGAGCGTGCACGTGTTTCAGGTTCCGAAATGGTGGCAGCGATTTCGACAATGGACGGAATCGACGAGGAACGTTTTAAGTAGACGCTGCACGGCTATTCGGCAAAATATGATTTCAATTGGCGGTCCCCTTTTGCTCTGCGCTTTTTTGCCCGCCATTACAGGTGAGTGAAGTGAATCGTGCCCATTTGCACGCAATTTATTTAGTGCGGAGCGCATAACGCTATTTAACATTATTATTAACTATGAAGACGATCGGGCATCGGGCATCGGGGGTCGGAATCGGGGGTTGGGGGTCGTGGGTCGTCGGCGCCGTCAATTCGAACACGCGTGTCACGATCGTCGTCGTTGCGAAAACTCTTACGCCCATCCATCCTCTCAAGGATCCATCCGGTCTATCCGTATAGCGAATGGTGTCTGTGGAAGGGGCGCATATGAAAGACAAAATGCATATTAGAAAAGCGGGTAACAGCTGTTACCGTTTTACCACATTGTGTGTCAGCTATATAGGCGCACTTGAAAATGTCGCTTAATGTCGAAATAAGTAGCTCGTCGGTATTTTTAGCGAATCGGCAGACGGCAGTCGACGAGAGTCGATGCTTTCGAGAAGTGGTACGTGTGCGTTTCGTGTGTCGGAAATCGGCGGCGGCAGAAGAGGGCCCGAACAACGCCCGACAGATGATTTTCCAAGCGGCAGGCAAATTAAAGGAAGTTAATTTCTGGCTTATCTTTTAGCGAACACGTTTGCCTCGCCATGTACGAATCTTATGCCTCGAATGATGACGGATAAGAGGCGAGGTTGCATAGAGAGCTCGCTCGCTTCATTTAACAGAGATTCACTTGTCCCAATAAACTTAACTGTCTGCCTCGATTTTCGCACAATGGCAATTCCGAAACATAACTATGTTTCGCATTGAAACCGACATCTCAACTCTGGAACTCCACCAGCCGCAGTAGTTCCACATGTGAATTGTTGTTTTTGTGCTGGCACACTACAATTAATATACTTGCATATGGTGTCTTCAGTGAAAAAATCGAAAAGAAGCGAATTGTAACTAGCGGTAGCCATGCGAGTTCCGAGTAAGCGGGCGGCTTCAGCGAACGGCGCCATTCGGCGCCGCCCGATGGTAACCCCATACGAACGACTTTAACATCAAGTTGAGTCGAGAGTTGAGACCCTATCCCACCCGTGGGCCTTGATTCTAGGTCTCAGTGCCGGCAGCATCGAGCAGTTCGCGTTTAATGACGCGAGACAATGACATAGTCTTCGTTTATTAAGAACCGTAACGCTGCTTGTTCGACGGGGTTAGTGAATAGCTACGAGTGTCTTAATCCGCCAGTAAATTGAGTCTCGGTTTAGTTCGGGCTAGCGATTTAAATGATAGCGGCACGCGAAACTGTATTGTACACACGTCTGCCAGCTCAATCTAAGCGCGCACTGGCCCATAAATGCCAGATATAAACGCGACCCGCCAGCGCCCCCGCGCGCGCCACCCCCGACGCTCGCTCTTCCTTCAGGTTTATACACACTGCAATTGTCGGTGTTCCCTTCTTATTCTTGTTCGGAGGCGTTCAGCAGAACGACCGACGCACGAGAGCGGACATTTTCAGCGCTACAATTCTATTTCGAACACGCTTTACTCCTCTCCCTGCGTATTCCCATAAGTTCGTTCGTTAAGTTAGCAGCAGCAGCAGCAAGGCAAACGCAAAACCAGCGGTGCTCGCTGAATATCGTCAGCATATCGCAGCAGCAGTTGCCTGATGGGGGATGGCAAAGCAGAAACTCGCAGCGTTGACGCTTCGCTAGTGCCGTGGGGTTGCCGGGGGCATCCGCCGAAATCAACAAGTTCGAGACGTCAGCGCGAGACACGCAGTGATGCAAGCAACTGA
>JASKGO010003543.1:0-11801 GCA_030556065.1 Holobus sp. GC000080 | reverse complement strand
TTTAAAATTTTATTTTCCATTATACTATTGTAAATTGTAAAAGAAAAACTTCGAAAGATGTCACTTTTGGCTGATTTTTGACTTTTTTTATTTGTCAAAATTCACAAATTAGATCATTTTAGTTCACAGGAAATATTTAATAGCTGTTAGTAACCAAAATTTTCGTTTTAATTTGCTTTTCCGTTTTTCATAATTTCTCTCAAAAGAATTTAAATTTATAAAAAATATTTGGTTCATTAGTCATTACCTTAAAAATTAAAAAATTAACTGCAAAAAGGTCAGTTTAATGGATTTTTGAAGTAAATCAATGGCAAAACAGGTTTCTTTAAAATATTTCTGACGTCATAATCCGTAAATGCCATTTTATTTTGGCGCCAAATTCAAAATTTAAATGTAAAATGCTTTTTTGTTTGTTTGGTTTTTTTTTTGACCTACCAAACACTTTAATAATGGTTTTTAACTATAAATATTGATGAAGCTTTTAAATTTATGATTTAAAGTAAACAATATTATAAAAAATATCAGTTTTGACGTGAATCTTAGCCTTTATTAACCTCTTTGTTGTACTCGTATATTTAAAAAAAATAAAATTGACGTTTTTATATTAGATACACCCTTTAAAAAATTTAAAAAATCCAAATTGTTAATTTTTTGCTTGTTTATAATTTCTCTGAAGAGTAAACATTTTATTTTTCATTATCTTTTAATTGTAATTTATAAAATGAAAACTTCACTTTTGACCCATTTTTGATTTATTTTGATTTTTGTCTAAATTTGACTATTCATGTTAAAGGCAACAGGGAACATTTTAATGTTATTAGTAACCAAAATTTTCTTTTAAATTTACATTTTTTTCATAATTTCTTCCAAAGATTTAAAAAATATTTACTTTTTTCAATAAAAATCTCGTTTGTTTGCACATAGAAAAAAGAAAAGTGCAAAAACGTCACTTTTGACACATTTTGCTTTAAATAGACGACAAAACAGGTTTCTTTAAAACATTAGTGACGTCATAATCCGCCAAGGCCACTTAATTTTGGCGCCAAATTCAAAAATTTCACTTCAAACACATTTTAAAATATTATTAACGAACCAAAAACTTTGACGAATTATCTAAAACTTCGCATTGCACTTTAAAATCAAATTATAGCATTTTTCAAATGAAAAAAAAAACATTTTTTTTTTGCAGACTGGAACATTAACGGAAGACGGCTTAGACCTACTGTGCGTCGTGCCAATTTCCAATCGCATCTTCGAGAATCCAATAAGAGAGGTGGACACGTTGTCCTTTAACACATTCGTGGGCGGCCTCGTATCGTGCCACTCGCTGACCATCATCGATAAGCAGATAGTGGGCGACCCGCTGGATTTGAAAATGTTCGAAAGCACCCGCTGGTCGATCGAGGATCCCGAGGTGTCCGACACCAGCAAGTTCAACATGATCTTCCCGACCGTTTTCACGCCGCCGAAGGACCGCGAGCTGCTGGACAACATGGAAATCGACTTGCAGATCGGCGTCATCCGGGAATTCCCCTTTTCCTCCAGTGCGCAACGCATGGGTGTCATCATCAGACGTTTGGGCGCGCAAAATTTCGAATACTACTCGAAAGGGTCGCCGGAAATGATTCTGAATTACGTGCGCAAGGATTCCGTGCCCGCGGATTTCCGCGATGTCCTCGAGCATTATACCAGGGACGGCTACCGGGTGATTGCGTTGGCCCACAAGGTGCTGCACAAGATGACCTACGCCAAGGTGCAGAAGGTGCAGCGCGAAGTGATCGAAAAGGAGATGACGCTGCTGGGGCTGATCGTGTTGGAGAACCGCTTGAAAGCGGACACGACGCCCTGCATACAAACACTGAACGATGCTCATATCAGAGTGATAATGGTCACTGGCGATAACATTTTGACGGCGGTTAGTGTGGCCAGGGATTGCGGAATTATAACCGCCGGTCAAGCTGTTATCACCGTCAATGTGGATCACAATGCGAATCCTTCGAAGGTTTACTTTACGTTGACGGCGAGCAAGGATGCGCCGCCGATCGGTGATAATACTTTTAGCAATTCGAGTAGCATTAATAGTTTGGCGACATTGGAGAGCCAACTGCAGTCGCCCGATGTGGAAAGTCCGGCGGAGAAGGAAAAAGTGGAAAAGTTTGATAACTATCGGTTTGCGGTGACGGGGAAGGCTTGGAGTGTCATCAAGGAAGAACATCCGCAGCTTATACCGAAGATCGTCACCCGGGGCAGCATCTTTGCGCGAATGGCTCCGGATCAGAAGCAGCAGTTGGTGCAGGAACTTCAATCGTTGGGTTATTATGTCGGTATGTACTGAATTTTTTTTTCTTATTTTAACATCGATTTGTTATTTATTTGTGCATAACAGTTTTTTTTTTTAATTTTGAAAAGTTTTTTTTTCTATGTGGAAACGAAGTTAAATTTTCTAATTTCTAATTTTATCTAAATTGCGATTTTGTGTTAGTAAAAATAACTTTTGTTATTTATTTATATAATTCATTTAAATTCATTTTTTTAATGAAAGAAAAAAAATATTTCAAAAAAATCCTTTTTTTAAATCATATTTTAAGTCAAGTGCAATTTTTGTTTTGTTTTTAGGGCTTTATTCTGTTGTTTTTTTTAAACTTATCAAACTTAATATTGCTTTTTTTGTGACAAAAAGTTTTAAATTGTTTTAAGACTAAATTTTCTACTTTTTATTCTAATTAGGACGTAACTTTTCTTTAATTGTATCGGAATTGCGATTTTGTGGTACTAAAAATTACTTTTGTTATTTATTTAGATAATTAATTTTATGTTTTTTTTTATGAGGTAAAAGAAGAAATTTAACATTTTAATTAAAATCTTTTTTTTAATTATATTTTAAGTAAAGTCCTGACATTTTGGTTTTTATAGCTGTAGTCTGATTTCTTTTTCAACTTGTCAAAATTGCTTTTTATTTTGTGACTAAATGAAGTTTATTTTCTTTTTAATCCTAATTATTCAAATTGCAACTTAAACTGTTTCAATTTTTCGTTTTTGAACTAAGAAATGTTTTCTTTTTGGTATTTATTTATTATTAATTATATTTTTAATTGTTACATTTTTATAAAATTCATTTTGTAATGAAATATTTAAACTGAAAGTTAGAAAAAGAAACTTATTCTGACAAGGAAAGAACTTTTGAACCCTAATCACATTAATATTTTTTAATTTGTTTAATTGATTTTTTTAAATATAATGTTCTTTAATAAGTGTTATATTCTTAGTCAAGCTGAAAATTTACAGTTTAAATGCAATTAAAATTTTTTTTTTTCAATCAATAGTTAGTACTTCCAATACTTCAAAAAATAATCACTTTTTATGAATTTTTTAAGATAGAAAGACTGTTATTTTTAATATTTTAATTTGATACTTGATGGTTCTCTTTTTTTATTAATTGCTTCTTACCACATAAAAGTTTTTTTTTTAACAATGTTAAACAATACTTTATTAATACATTAAAGAAAATTATCTAATATTTTCATATTGGTACTTTTTGCTGAAATTTATAAATTAATAATTTTCATTGGTCGATTTTTTAAAAAATTGAAGTTATTTTTTATTTTGAAGTAGTATTTAAATTTGATGCTATGAAAAAAATTGACTTTTCATTTTTTAAAGTTAACTTTTCCTTGTTAAATTTAAGTGCTACTTTTCAAATTAAGTAAATATTAATGAAAATTAAACTTTATTTTTAGTTATTATTATTGTTATATTTTGGATATATTAAAAATTATTTTCAATTTATTTTTTCTTTTTTATTGTAAAAAATAGGGTTTCAACTGTTTCAAATACGTTTTAAAATTTTTATTTCAATAACTTTCTAATGTTGAAAAATGATTTAATTTATTAAATGCAGTTACTTTTTCATTTATTTCTTCATTCATTTATTTTTATTGAAAATCAAAAAATCAAAAATTAATTTTAAAATTTTCAAGTCTTATTTCATTTATTGCTTTCTTAAATTTAATTAATATTAATATTTTGTTTAATTAATTTAATTTAATTTAATTTATTTAAACTTTTTAAATTTAATGTATTTTTTATTTTAATTTTTGAAGCAATAATGTCAATATGATAATGTTTAGTGAATTTTTAAATTTTTATTTAGTTAATTTAATTTTTTTTTTTTTCACCATCTTACTTTTTTATTATTTATTTTTTCCTGGTTTAAAATTATAGTACAATTAATATACAGTCAATTTTTGAAACTTTTTGCTCAGAATTTTCCTTTCTTTGATTCCGAAATTAATTCTTTTTTTCTCACTTAAGTTAAAATATTTAAATCGTTTACTTTTTTCTTGTTTGAAAAAGTATAGTTTCAATATTGTTACTTTAAAAAAACCATATTTTTCAAAGATTTCCTGAAGAATTTCTCGCTTTATGACATAAAAAATTATCCTTTTTTAATGATGGATTAAATAATTAATTATGGATTACTTTTTTTTTATGAAGTTTATGCACATCATTTTTTTTTTTTAATTTTTCGAACTTAATATTTATTTTCATATTTATAGAAATTTCCTTTTTTTAATGATTCGATTTTAATCAAAGAAAATTTGGTCCTTTTTTATAAAACTTTTAGAAATGAAAAGTAGCAAATTTTTAAAATAAAGTTTATCATTTTCACTTTTTTTAATATTAAAAGTCTCTTCATTTATTTGATTTAAAAATTTGCTACTTTTCATTTCTTTTTGTATTAAAGAGAGCCAAGTTTTTTTTAATGTTTAAGAAATGTAACTTTAATTTATCCGAACTAAAAATTATAATTTTTTATGTAGAATTTAACTTTTTTCTAATGACAACTTTTTAATTTTTACTTTAAAAAACCAAAAAATATATATTTTTTTAAATTAATTAATCATTAATCATTAATCATAATTTATAATAATAATAAATTAAAAATTTAGTATCCCTAAAATCAATTCAAAATTTACATTACTAAAGTTATGCACAAATTGCAAAAACAAATATCAAATAAAAAAATTCTTGTAATAATTCATTCCCCATTTGTTCTCTTTTTCTCTTGAAGCAATGTGCGGCGACGGTGCGAACGATTGCGGCGCCCTCAAAGCAGCCCACACCGGCATTTCCCTCTCGGAAGCCGAGTCCTCGGTGGCATCACCCTTCACCTCGAAGAACCCCAACATAACGTGCGTGCTGAACATCATCAAGGAAGGCCGCGCCGCCCTGGTCACCTCCTTCGGCATCTTCAAGTACATGGCCACCTACAGTCTCTGCCAGTTCGCCTCCGTGATGATCCTCTACAGCATCGAGTCCAATCTGACCGACTTCGAGTTCCTCTACATCGACCTCTTCATCATCAGCGTGATCGCGTTCTTCTTCGGCCGCACCGAAGCCTACAAAGGCAAACTGGTCAAGGAGACGCCGCTGAACAGTCTGATATCGCTCAGTCCGATCCTGAGTCTGTTCCTACAAATGGCCCTGGTGCTGGTCTTCCAAGTGGGCGCCTTCGAGCACGTCCGCACGCAAGACTGGTTCGTGCCCTTCAACGCCACCAGCAAAATGAACAAAGACGAAGTGGGCTGCGTGGAGAACTACACCATCTTCACGGTGTCCAGCTTCCAGTACATCATCCTGGCGATCGTCTTCAGCAAAGGCAAACCTTATAGAGAAAGCATCCTCACCAACAAGGGCCTGTTGGTGACGGCAGTCGTGATGGCTTGTTTCAGCATCTACATGGCGCTGTATCCGCTGGAAATACTGCAGGAGCAGTTTAATTTGGTGCTACCCGAAGACGTCACTTTCCGTATTTACCTCCTGGTGTACGCCCTGCTGAACTTTTTCCTCGCAATTTTGGTGGAGGTCGTTGTGGTGGAGCATTACGTGTTCAAGAAGTTGCGCTACCGGTTCCATAATGTGGACAAGAGCAAGCGCAAGTATTTGGCCATCGAGAGGGATCTGCGCGGGGACCCCAAGTGGCCGGTGCTGAGTTCCGAGTACAAGAGCCAGGCCAGTCCGAAGACGCCGCTGCAGCCGACGTTCCAAGCGGAAATCGTGTACGAGAGCGAAGCGTTCGACAAGAATCACGTGCTGAATTCGTTCTACAAGAGCGCGGAGGACTCGGAGAGCACTCAGAGCACTCCGTCGGGCCGCAAGGGCAGTCTCGGCGATGCGGATTTCCAGTCGGCCGTCGCCTTGGCTTCGATCGCTGCCTCGAGCAACGCCAGTTTTATTACCGCGCATTCGAATTGCACCAGTACGCCCTGCTCTCCCGCCAAAGCGAACGGAAGGACTAGAACATTAAGCCACGGCGATGCTCATAATTATAGCACCGTATTAGAAATGAACATTTTACAAGTCGACGACGATCATGTTAGCTGAAACTTGGTTTTCTTGGTTTACTTGGATTACTTACTTATGAAGAAAGTGTCTGTTTTCCGTTTTTTTTTTGTTTTTTACTTTTCACTAGTACTTAGTGCGCATTTATAGCTGGTCTAATTGATGCAAGTATTTATATTATGTTAAATTGATTTTAGTTTCTTGGAAATTTTTAATGAAATTTTAGGATTTCGTAGGTTGATGTTAGAATAAAATTGAATTAGATTTATTTTTGATTTGTTTTTTTTACATATTTTCAGTGAAGTTATTCAGTTTGTTTTCCTATTTTAATAGGTTTCCATTTTTTTTCCTCATATTTCAAAAGGTTTCATTTTTGTTTATTAAGTTTGCTTCTGTTTTGTTAATTTCAAATTATGTAAACAGGATTCTGTAAAAATAGATGGTTAACTTGAACTAGATGGCACTGCTTTTAACTTAGCAAAATAAAAGGTTTCTACAATTTTTGATTTTCTATTTTTCAATTACAATTTACAGATGACGCTAATAGAACAGTCTCTATTTTAATTTAGATGGCGGTATTATTACCTCACCTTTTCAAAATAAATACTAAATCTGTTGATTTAAATTGTTGAACATTTTATCTGATGAGAAATGTTTTTAATTTTCCCTTTTCAGAGACACTTTTCTATTTACTAAATATAGCTGCTAATTTTATTAATAAACGGTATCCTCCATTTGTTGATTACAAATTATGGCTTTAGGATTCTGTAAAAAATGCTGATAAATTCCAAAGATGGCACTGTTGTTAACGTAAGAAAGTAAAAAGGATTCTACATTTTTTTTTCCATTTTACACTTCCAGTTTACAGATGACGTTAATATAGACATCTCAAATTCAGTGTAGATGGCGATAATATTATTAAACCTTTAAGAAATAAAAGCTAAATATGTAGACTAAAATTCTAGAATAATTTAATTGAGAAATGTTTATTAATTTAAACTAAACAGAACTGTTGATTTTATAAATAAACAACATCCTCAAATTGTCAATTACTAATTATGAATATAGGATTCTGTAAAATTTAGCTGTTAAACTCAAACTAGATGGCACTGATATTACTGTAAAATATAAATAGGTTTCTACAATTTTTTAGATTTTATCCTTTCCATTTTACAGTTAGAATTTACCGATGACGCTTACGGAACTGTTTTAAATTCCGTCTAGATGGCGGTATTATTATCAGACCTTTAAGAAATAAATATGGAGACGAAAATTGAAAATCATTTTATCTGTGAAATATTTTAAAATTCGAACTCTACCACTGAGGCAATTTTATAAGTTCGAAACAAAACTGTTTAATTTAATTTTAATTTAATAAATAAGCGGCAACTTCAAAAACTTCAAATTGTTAATTGCTAGTTATAATTATAGGATTCTGTTAAAAAAAGCTGCTTAATTCTAACTAGATGGCACTGATATTAACATTGGAAAATAAATAGGTTTCTACAATTTATTAGCTTTTTCACTTGCTATTTTACTGTTATAATTTTCAGATGGCGCTTACAAAGCTGTTTCAAATTCCGTCTAGATAGCCATATAATTACCGCACTTAAAAAAAAACTAAATATTGAAGAACAATAATTCTCTGAGAAATATTTCTTAATTCATAGTCCACTGAGCAATAATTTATCTATTTACTAAATGAAAGTATTTAAATCGTAAATGAGCGCTACCCTCAGTGTGTTAATTTCAAATAATGCAAATACAGAATATATTAGTGACATCTAATTTATATTTTACTAAGCACAACTACTTTACAGGTTGCTGTAAATAAAAAGCGAAAACTGTTCTTGGAACAATATTTTCAAATATTTGAATTCAAAATAAAAATTCTTCCGTTAAAACAAACTAAATGATTACTATCTCTTAACATTAACAATATCTCAGTTTGTTAAATGGAAAAAACCAGTCGAAGCACGTAAATTTTAAAGATTTTCCAAGGAAATGTCTGGTTGATGTGTGCGGAAACAGGTGTACATGCGCGAGATGGGGTCGTCGGGGGCGGCGCGCATCCAGCCACCCTTAGTTTCGCAACGACGCGAGCGAGGTACGCACTACGCAATGCGTTCGATTCGTCCTCACGGCGTGAGAGGACCAAACTGACCTCTCGGTCTCGACGACCGAATCGATGTAAAGTGCCAAATTTAACGAAAAAACCAAAATAAAAACCAGCCAAACACAGGGATTCACAAGCCGGAAAATTCCAGTGCCAACATACACTCAATCAATGTGAGAAATAGGTAATCAACACCACAGAAAAAAAACAAAATAGAAATTAAAACTGAAACTAAAATCCGAAACAAAACGAAAACGAGTAAAGTAAACAAGCGAGTTATATAAGTTTTAGCGCAAACATTTGTCTTCTGCTTCTTAGCACACAAAAAAATTACGTAACTTTATAACAAACCCGAGAAAAGATTATAATTGCTTTTGGTATCGATTAAAAAAAAAAAAAAAATTTATTTTGCCGAAAAGGAAAAATGAAAAAAAAAAATTCTTCAGTGGTTGTCACATGCGTGGGTGCTTGACCCACTGATTTGAGAGCTCTTCCAATCTCCCATTTACAAAAATAGAAGAAAAAATAAAAGTTAACATGTAAAACACAAGAGAAAACCGAAAACAAGTTGGAAATATTTGTTTTTACAGGAAATAACAAAGAGAAAAGCCAAAAAAAAAAAAAGAAAAACCGAAAAAAGTTTAGTGATGGCCCACTGAATCACTGATATGAAGCTGAGTGTCTCCGCGTACAGGGCCCATGCTTCCGCCCACAAGAAGATCTTGGACACGGCCTATCAGCTCAACTACGGGTCCACTTCGGCGTCCCATCATGCCACCACCAGCGGCAATAGTCTCACCGCCCCTTTCCAGGTTTGTTTGCCCATCTCTATTCACTTCTTTAATTCGTTTCTGCACTTCTTCAACTACTTCGTCAGCTGCTTCAGCAGCAGATGTAGCTCATAGATTCGTTTCTTATTGATCTTTAAAGAAAAGCAAAGCAAAAAAGAAAATTGTTTTGTTTTGTTTGTCTTCACTGTTCACTGTTCAGCGTGAACAGGCTGACAAACAGTGTTAACAAGCTGCGCCAAGTTTCGCCACGAAGTTTTCCTCTGCGAATTAATGAAAATCAAAGGGAAAGTGGAAATCGGGCGAAATGACGATTCGCTCGCACAGAGGTTCCGGAAGTGTGTTACGTAAGTGTGAGAGTCGATGCGGCGCGGTTTCCGGCCGATGGAAAACATAAGGGGCGAAGGAGCGAATCTTGGGCCGTTGCTGAATTATGCATTGATCCACGCACGGATAATAAACCATTTGCCATTACCATTACCATTACTATTACGCTTGCGGATCTTTCTCTTTATTTTCTTTCTTTTTCTGGCTTTCTCTATTTTATATGCCTTTACTTTCGGTCGGTCTCTCTTGCGACGCGCATTAAAAGAAAATCTCATATTTGACGGAAATCCCACGAAAGGTCATCGAGTTACCCTGATGGTGATTTACTTCGGATGCACATTGTGCCCTTATAAGTCCTCCTAGATTTGTGTTATGCGGAGTGGCTTGAAATGAATTTCCAGTTGGTATTGCTAGCTAATTATTAACTATACAGGGTGGTCTTATTTTTTCGATGTAAATGGTTAATTTTTACATTTCTTTTTTATATTTTTATTTTTAAAATTGGAGATTCGGTTAAATAGGCAAAAAAAAAAGAATTTTATGCTTATTGTGTTGATTTTTACAAAATTGTGTTATTTTTATTGGTTTTCGAACTATCACGGAAAAATTTTATTATTGTTTTTTTATTTGCCATTTAAGAAATAAGTGATAATGGTTTGTAAATTTATTTTTTTGCCTTTTTTATGTTTGTTTTAATATTTATTACATTTTTAAATTTAAATTTTTCGTATAAATAATTTACAAAAATTTCCATTAAACTTAATTTTGGATTTTTGAAATAGAATATAAAGTTTTAATAAATGACATTTTTTTTTGCAGTTTTTATCGATATAAATATTTGCTTGTTTCATTGATAATTGCTATAAAATTAAAAAAAAAAAACAATGTACAGGGAGGCAATTCTCAATTTATTTCAATTTATATAAAAGGCAATTTATTCAGTTTTAAAGATTGAGATTCGGTTAAAATGGGCAAAAAATGGGCAGAATTTAACGCTCAATTTATATTTGTTTACAAAAATCAGATGTGTTTCCTGATTCCTGAATTATCTTCAAAAATAAACTGGAAAAAACGATGATTTCTTTGATAACTTATCCCAAAAAAAAACATTTGTTATAGAAAAAATATTAATTATTGTTTTTAATAGAAAAATAGTTCAATATAAATAATTTTACAATATTATATTAATTAATTATATAAATAATAAGAATTATTTTAAGATTCCCAAGGAAAGGCTAAATTCCCGGCGCCTTCACATACCTCTAATACCTATACTATAGTGACCACGGTTTTTTCCTCTTTCCTTAATTTTTTCCTTCATCATAAATTTTTTTTTATAAAAATCAACACATTTTATAAAAATCATAATTTTTGATTGACTGCTCTGTGAATTAAAATTTTTGAATTACTTCCAATTTTCGATTTAAAAATGGCAAAGAGTTAATTAATTTCTGATTTTGTTATTAAAACTGAAAACTGAAAAGTATTAAACAATTTATTTAAATTTTCTTTTAATTTCTATGCTATTTTTTTCATTTTTTTTTTTTTAATTAATTTAAAAACTAGTTTTTTCATTTTTACTTTAATTTTATATTTTGGTAACTTCCAAAAAAACATGAGAAACCATTAATATTGAGTAATTTTCAAACACTTTTGGTATACGAGTATTGTACGGTAATACATTTTTCAGTTTAAAATTTAAACTTTAAATTTAAACAAATTAAACAAACTTTGAAAACAAAGAGAACATACAGTGCGACAATGAAATAATCAAAAGAATTATTCATAAAAATGCATTAAACACGAGTTTGTGTTTTTATTTGAAATTATTTTTTTATTTCAATTAAAAAATTTTTAAATTGCAACTACACCATTTAAAGTTATAATTCAGAATGTATCAGGATAAATTCGGAAAGCATAATATGTAATTGAGAATAGTTTATTTAATTTCAGAAAAGATGAAATGAAATTGAGAATAGTAAATTGAATTTTAGAGAGTGTAAAATGCATTTGAGAATAGTTAGTTTCATTTCAGAATGTGTAACATGTCATTCAGAATGCCAACTTAAATTTCAGAATGATGGGTAACATATAATTCAGAAAACTAAGCTGAATTTCGGAATGCATAATATGTAATTAAGAAAAGTAATATTTAACTGAGAGTACGGAAAAAGTTATTCATAAAGTCGTTAGATTTTTCTTTTTGAAGATTGTTAAGACCAATTTGT